>CM055733.1:5612710-5890210 GCA_029465975.1 Dallia pectoralis
GGGCGACGCTCACAGGCAGGGCCTTCGAGGGGTAGGTCAGTTCCGAGGCCTGTCGCTACACCCAAGAAGGCTTTGTCTAAGAGACCCTGACAGGGGGGTCAAACCGCTGGGGGTCCCCACCAGGGGAGTAGTGAGCTTCTCCTGGTGCCCTCAGCGGGGTGGCCTAGGCGAGCGTTTTCCCGAGGGGCGCTCGCCTCCTCCTCCGAGGGGCCCAGAACTGTCGAACCAGATGTTCCCTGCCAGTGCGCTGTTACAGGGCACTGTGTCTGCAGTACCCGTTACTCCAGAGGCCAGCCTCGAGAGGCTGGTACCCCTAGTAGATTTTCTGGCAGGGTGGAAGACCCTGCCGAATATATCTCAGTGGGTCCTGCGGATAATCGAGAGCGGGTATGCCATCCAATTCAGGACGCATCCGCCTCGTTTCAATGGGGTCCTGCCCACAGTGGTGGGCCCAGAGCAGGCTCTGGTACGGGAGCAGGAGGTACAGACTCTCCTGCTAAAAGGGGCTGTAGAACGAGTTCTTCCTCTCAGCAGGGAGTCGGGCTGGTACAGCTGGTACTTCGTTGTTCCCAAGCAGGATGGGGGGTGGCGTCCTATTTTAGACCTACGTCTGTTGAATCAGACGGTCGGGAGACTCAGCTTCAAAATGCTCACTCTCAAACAGATCGTATCACAGATCAGGTCCGAGGACTGGTTTGTCACGATAGATCTGAAGGACGCCTATTTCCACATCTCCATCCTTCCACAACACAGGAAGTTCCTGAGGTTCGCTTTTGGGGGCGAAGCGTACCATTATCGGGTTCTTCCATTTGGCCTAGCACTCTCTCCCCGTACGTTCACGAGATGTATAGACGCTGCCCTGGCGCCGTTGCGCCTCCAGGGCATACGCATCCTCATTTACATCGACGATTGGTTGATTCTGGCTCCGTCGGAGCATCTAGCGGTTCGGCATCGAGATGTCGTTCTGGCTCACATCTACAAACTGGGGTTGAGGCTCAATGCCGGGAAGAGTGTGCTGTCGCCGGTACAGGTGACCACTTTCCTGGGCGTAGTCTGGGATTCGACCACGATGCGGGCACATTTGTCTCCTGCACGTGTGGCGTCAATCCTTGCAGCCGTCGAGCAGGTGAGGCTAGGCCAGTCACTCACTGTGAAACAGTTTCAGAGACTGTTGGGTCTGCTGGCAGCAGCGCCCAACGTTATTCCTTGCGGCCTGCTGTTCATGAGACCGTTACAGTGGTGGCTCAGAACCAAGGGGTTCTCCCCGAGGGGAAACCAGTGCCGCATGATCACTGTTACGCGGCGTTGTCTCCGCACGCTGGTCATGTGGAGGAAGCCTTGGTTCCTAACCCAGGGTCCCGTGTTGGGAGCTCCGTGTCGTCGTGTTACACTAACGACGGATGCCTCCCTCACCGGCTGGGGGGCGATCATGAGTGGTCGCCCAGCTCAAGGGCTCTGGCGGGGCCATCAGCTTTCATGGCACATAAATTGGCTAGAGATGCTGGCAGTTTACCAGGCTCTGAAGCACTTCCTCCCAGACCTAAGGGGTCATCATGTCCTTGTCCGGTCGGACAACACATCGGTGGTTTTTTACATCAACCACCAGGGGGGTCTGCGCTCACGCCCACTTTACAATCTGGCTCGCCAGGTCCTTCTGTGGTCCCACGGGAAGCTCCTTTCTTTAAGGGCCATTTTTATCCCGGGGTACCTAAATTAGGGGGCAGACACCCTGTCGAGGCAGGGGCCGAGGCCCGGGGAGTGGAGACTCCATCCCGAGGTGGTGGAGCTCCTTTGGTCGCACTTCGGTCGGGCCGAAGTGGACCTGTTTGCGTCCAGAGAGACGTCACACTGTCCTCTGTGGTTTTCGCTGGCTCGTCCAGCCCCACTGAGGCTGGATGCCATGGTGCAGGCATGGCTGAGGTCACGCCTGTACGCTTTCCCCCCGGTTGCTCTGCTCCCAGGAGTTCTGGAGAGGATCCGTCAGGAGCGGGTCAGTCTACTGCTCATAGCACCGTACTGGCCGGCCCGAGTATGGTTTGCGGACCTAATATCTCTCCTCGTCGGCTCTCCTCTGGAGATGCCGATCAGGAGGGACCTGCTTTCCCAGGCGCATGGGGTCATCCAGTTCACCCCCGCCCGGAGCTGTGGAAACTATGGGCCTGGCCTCTGAGGGGGCCCGCCTTTTAGTTTCAGGTCTCTCGACTGAGGTCGCTGAGACCATCCTTCACTCCAGAGCTCCAGCCACAAGGAAGGCGTATGCCGCCAGGTGGAAACTGTTCACCTCGTGATGTAGAGAGCGGCAGGCGGACCCAGTTAACTGCCCAGTGTTTGCAGTACTGGAGTTCCTGCAGCAACGCTTCTCTACAGGTCTACCCCAATCCACACTGAAGGTGTATGTGGCGGCTTTGTCCGCATGCCATGTCCCTCTAAATGGGGTTTCTCTGGGGAGACACCCACTGGTATCACGCTTCCTTCGTGGCGCCCGGAGGCTGAGGCCAGCAGCCGGCATGAGGGTGCCATCCTGGGACCTGGCCATTGTACTAGAAGGCCTCTCCCGTGCTCCGTTTGAGCCCATTGAGGGGGTCCCTGACAAGTTCGTGACCCTCAAGACGGTCTTCTTACTTGCCATCTCTTCTCTGAAGAGGATTGGTGATATGCAAGCGCTGTCGGTGGCGCCCTCTTGCTTGGACTTCTCACCCGGGATGGTCAAGGCGTATGTCCCCAAGGTCCCAACTAACATCGTTGGGCCTATTGTGCTGCAAGCCTTCTGCCCTCCTCCTTTTTTGACGTCGGACCAGAAGAAGCATAACCTCCTCTGCCCGGTGAGGGCCTTAGACGCCTACGTCCACAGAACTGCCCTGTGAGGCTGCCCGAACACTTGTTCGTGTGCTTTGGACCACCCAAGAGAGGGGGTCCTGTGTCTAAGCAGAGGATGAGCAAGTGGGTGGTTGAGGCCATCTCACTTGCTTACGAGTCGGCTGGTCAGCCTTCACCCTTGGCTGTTCGAGTCCACTCGACCAGGAGTATGGCGTCTTCAAAAGCCCTTTTGTCAGGTAAACTGTCTCTACATGACGTCTGTGTTGCGGCAGGCTGGTCCTCACCGCACACGTTCGTGAGATTTTACCAGCTTGACTTTAGCTCCACGCCAGGGGCGCAGGTGCTTTCGTCCGAATGTGCGTTCTGACTTCACATGGCGGACACTTGCTCGTATGGCGAAGTGGGTAGTGGCGTTCCCATAGCGTTTTCACGCAGCTCGAAGTTCCCTGATAGGGAACGTCTCCGGTTACGTATGTAACATTAGTTCCCTGAGGGGAACGAGACGCTGCGTGTCTGTGCCATACTCCCAGCATGCCCTTGGCACTTGCTTCAGCCCATCAGAAACTGAAGGTGCCGGTAATTAGGGGTGCTTTTATGACTTCCTGGTCGCGACGTCACCCGTCTGTGACGTTCCGTCACGCCATTGGACTGATTACACATGTGCTTCATGACGCACTCACGCAGAGCGTTCCCATAGCGTTTTCACGCAGCGTCTCGTTCCCCTCAGGGAACTAAGGTTACTGCAATTATTGTTGCAGTTCTGGAGCACATTAACAATTAGTTACATTTAGTTTGATCATAAAATACTGTATGCTATTCTTCCAGTCAAAGGTTTGAGTTCAGCCCCTTGATATCCATTTCTATATTATACATCCTGTGTACAGTGTAAGATTTCCTATAAACTGTATATATATATATACAGGGCATGAAATTGGCACCCGCCAAATGCGGGTAACTTTTGTGTTTGTCGGGTGAAACCGTCAATCTACCTGCCACGTTGGCGGGTAGCCAATAAGACAAAACAACATCGAGCAAGCGTTGTGTTGTTGACCAATCACGTAGCCTATTTTAGTTGTTAAGCAAGCCCCGCTATTTTCTTGGACGTTCGAGACAAAATGCTGGCGTGAAGAGGTTGCCGGCTGTAGAGAAACAAAAAGAGGATGAGGAGGACGGTTCCAGAAATAAAATATCACGTTGCACAATATCAATATCGAAAATGTCGCAAGAAGTGCGATATTTATTTATACATTTATTTTGTGGAGAGATGCGTCGGTTGGCTTTGTGGCTTATTGTGTTCGATTTAAGCGCACGCTTGAAAACTATACATAATGAACACGTATATATATATGCAAATGAAAGGCTTGTGTTTGTGCAATATGATGTTTATGTTTTTGTGTAAGAGTGCCTCAACTTTTTAATAATTGGCATTAAATAATTACTGACTATGTGATCCCTGTCATGAACGTCTACTCTAGATCATTGCTAGCACCTATTTCTGGGGTGAGTGCGCTCATCTCACACTTAGACTTCGAAATGACGAACTGGTTGATATACGCGAGCATTTGCTGGCAAAGTATGAAGGACAAAGTATGACATAAGAATAAATAAATAAATAAATGTAGAAATTACAAATTAAATACATAAATACATAAAAATTATATACATTTCTGTCAATAAATATGCTATTTCTGTATGTTTTTTATTTATTAATTTATTTATTTATGTATTTACACGCGTATTTATTTACACTTTTTTACATTTCAACATTTATTTATTCATATATTTATACACGTATTTATGCTTTTCTACATTTATTTATGCTTTTCTACTTTTATGTATTTATGTGTCAGTATGTTAATAAGGTAGGCGGTCCTACCTCAGTCTACAGCTGGATTGGTTACATTGGTGTGAATCTACTACTACTGCCTTAACTTGTACACTACATGAGAGATTTCCCTTTTGCTGCTATTAACTGAAATAAAGTTCACTGTCCAGAATAAAAATACATTTCATAGCAGTCATATGCAGTGCCGTAACTACCATTGAGGACACCGAGGTCATGTCCATTTTTGAGTAATTTAATTGTGAATGGAAAATAGCCGACGAGTCGAGAAGTCTACGGATCGTCGTCACGGACACGTAGCCTACTTGTCTTGTCAGTCAAAACAAAAATTGTTGGCTGTAGTCGTTGTCTTCAGGACGTTGTCTACAGGACTCGTCTAATATATATTTTTACACATAGGCGTAATCCTATGGGGGGGGGGACAATTTGTCCACCCCATATTGATCATCTACTGTATGATTATGCGGGCAATATCGATGTGACTGCTAAAACATAACGTCTTTCTTTTCAGCACCGAAAATATAAAATCCCGGCCGGTCAATTTCACAAATCCATTTGACTTGCCTTACACATTAACAAAAGTTATTTCTCCTGAAATCCATGTCATGATTTCCCTATACCTTTGTACTCTTGTGAGCGCGGAATGAGACAGACATGGCCCATGGATGATATTCAGTATTTGGTGAACATAATCCCTTAGATAACGACTAGGTGCATTTCACTAGAATTTCGAATTCTAAAATTAGTGCGAACTTCGATTGCAATACTATACAGCTTTAATGAATGGGACTTTAAAAAAGCCAGCTGATACTACCCAGGGACGGACTGGGACTAAAAAAGTAAAAGCACAACATATTTCTTAATATTAGCTACTGCATGTGGCATTTTAGAGCTAAAATGTTGAAGTTTAGCTGTTTTAAATACATCATACACATGGTTAACATTAGAATTCAGAAAATAAAATCTAAAGACATAATGTGGAATCTGGTAGGGGGAATCGAACCCGCGTCGCCCGGATCCACAGTCGAGCGCACTAACCACAACACCAAAAATATTAGTGGGGAACAACAAGTGATGACTGTGTGTGATGGAGTACCAGATCACACAGATGGCCAGTCCGCCCCTGCTACTACCTATATTATAGGTAGGTTAGCAGCATTTCGCAAACATTCAAACTCAGACTTTTATATTTTTTTTATAAAAAAAGGGGGGAGGATTTTTGGTACGGCACTGCCGCTGGGAATATTGCTAAATGTTTGGAGTGTGCGAGAGAACTATTCGTCAGAGGATGGTACAGCATGGGATAAGGTAGTTTTAATCAACGTTTTGTCTACCAGTACTTTACTGACATGATTTTCACTGGTGTAGTAATGGTTACAATTCTCTGTCGAGTGATCGGGCTCCCTTCAGTAGCAGCGGATGAGCAGCGGAGATTCGGTTTGCGGTTGTGTCATGTAATTGTTAGGGATCGTTTGCTTCTGTCTGGTTTGAGCAGCTGACCAATCCTGCTTCAGACTGATGATAGGACCACCCACTTAATTAACATACTGACACATAAATACAGAAATGTGGAAATACAGAAATACAGAAATGTGGAAATACATAAATACCGAAATGTATAAATACATTAATAAATAAAATAATAAATATTTAAATACTGAAATAGCCTATTTATTGACAGAAATGTACATTATTTGTTATTTCTAAATTTATTCATTTATTTATTCTTATGTCATATTTTGTCTTTCATAGCAAAGAGGTTGCACATTATTTTTTACTAAAGAAAACCACGTATTTAATTGGTTTGGAAAGCCAGTGTAATAAATACTTGCAGGGATCTTGCGGAAAATGTATCAGAGTAAAAAGTAAACTTTGTAAGAGTGAAAGTAAATGTAAATAAAACCTACTCAAGTGAAGTACAAATCCCCGAAAATAATACTTAAGTAAAGTAGCGACTGCATGTTTTACATCATGTGCCCCAATCACCCACAAGATGGCGACATTCAATCAAATAACCAGAGGCATTTTTGGAGGGTTTAAACTGTTAAAGGCTAAATGTAATAAACCTGCCAATTGTTAATTAGATGTTAATTTTAAGAGAAATTATACTACACATGTAATAACTTTTTCCACAAACTGTGATGTTACATTAACCTTTGAGGATCAACTTATGACTGAAGTTTTTTATGTTGCCTACCACCAGCCACTGCCATTCCCAACACAAACATACGCTCAGAGACACAAGCACACATTCATAGACAACCTCTTTTTTACTTTGCTTATGATGACTTTTGGGAGACAACATTCCATTTTCTCTAAACACTAATAGTAATCTGAACCCGAAATCTTATTTTAAATGCAAACTCTAAACTTAAAATCAACTCCTAAACGCAACCCTAATTCTAACCCAAATCTTAATTTTAAATTGACTCACTTGCACCAGCCAAACGTTCTCACCTCAACATATTTTTCATGAGTTACAATTTTTGTGAATATTGGCGTAATAATAATAATAACGATATAGTAATTAAACAAATTTGATGAATCTTTATGTAAATCTTGCATTATGAAATTATGAATTGGCACTAGCAGTACATGTGTCAGTTATAATTGACACAAGAGACCTAAATAAATCTCCCTGAAATTGAGATGAATAACCAATTTCATCTTGACAAGACAGCATTTTAAGACCCATTTACTACTTTCAGTCCTTCAGAAAAAAGGAATTATGGTTAGGACAGAGGGGCCATCCTTGGACTGCATCTTTTGTACCAGAACTGCATGGGTAAAAACCATATAACTCTTTAAAGAACTGGGTGCCATTTGGGACATTGCCAGAAATCAGAGATGGATGGAAGTGGTCCAAAAAAGGGAAACCCCCCCAGCCCAACTGCACAGGCAGATTTATGACAAATGCCCACAATCTTAATTTGTAGTCAAGGCCATAATTCATCTGAAGGCCAGAATAGTTTCTGCTCTGTGTTTCTTAACTGAATGTTTCTTTCATTATATGTCAAAGGGCAATACAACTACACAGATTTCCTACAAAGCACATTTTTACATTCTGGTCCTATACTGTAAATTACATAGCAACAAAAAAAACACTTAAATGCAAAAAAAGTATTTAATCATATTCAGACAATTTTTTTTCCCACTGTGATTGATGGATTGTCAGGTTTCCAGGGACATATGAACTTGACCCAGCTTCATTCCCAAATGACACTGGATTCCCTATGTAGTGCATAACCCTTGATCAGTGTCTACAAGTTCTGCTCCATAGTGCACTATTTGTAGGGACACATGACTCTTGTTGCTCTGTTGATGGATACTCATTGCTGCCAGGGCATATTGTAGATTGTTCACTTTAATGTGTGTGCGAACACAAGGACTTCATCCCAAAACACAGGAAGAAAACGAAAGCAAACTGTACAAATACTAAATAAAAGAATCGTACAAGAATTCAGGTGTAAACATATACATATTCACAAATATTCATAAACAATAGTATAGTCCAATCTCTTATCCACAAAACCTGTTGCTTTGCAATAAAAACCTATCCAAAGTATGAAAACCAGATAATTATTACAATTCATAATAATGTCATTCCAGCAATCACAAAACAGAGGTTTGACAACCTCGAGTTGCAAATGCTTCAGAAATGCCACCCTATTGTCATTTAAGTGCACTACTTTGAAAAGAAAATAGTATACTTTAACAAATAGGGTGGGGCATTTGAGACAAGCTGGACCTCTGAAAACCCTACAGACACAGAGTTGTTAGAAGGGCTGCAGTCCTATGTGTTGTCCTGTCTGACCCTGTGCCCTTGTTTTGACCACTCCACTCTTGCAACTGAACGGTCAACAATTGACACTGAGTCTTTTTTTTTTCTTAGCAATAATCAATATTCTATTGTCGTGGCTTGTTCTGCATTTTGTGAATTCTGAATACATATTTATTTTAAAATAAAGACAAAACATTATTAAAAAATCTGCGCTTTCCTTCCCAATTGTCCATCTTGGCCTCGGGTGACAATCCTTGGTCTCTGTTTCTGTTCCAGGCCCAGACAGAGACCGCAGTGTGCCTTGTTTCCTTAACCCCCTTTTCTCTCTCGTCTCCGTCCATTGAGTCCATTGGTTCCGGGGGTCCCAGGCAGATGTTCCTCAGCTGAGCTCAAATCCTGCAGAGGACTCGATGGCGTAGAGCAGCTTGTTCCTCATCAGGTGCTGGTCGCAGAACTCGGGCAGCTTAAGCAGGTTCATGCACGTGGAAGCAGTGGGCAGGCGCTCCAAGTCGCTCCCCCCGTTGTGGATGCAGAAGGCTGGGTACAACTCCTGGAAGGACGGGTTGGTGGAGATGGAAGGGAGAACAGTTTGCCAGACATTTAGCAAAGGGCACAGTAACTAGTTACATTTACAGCCTAAAACCGGAGTACAAAACACTTCACACAACCATGCGGACCATTTCAAAAGCTTTGGGTGAAGTCACACATGCGCAACAATTGTATGTGGATAGACTTTGATCAATATGAGCAGTATGTCAGTTGAACACCCTGACTGTGAACACGGGCAAACAGGAGGACAGCCACAGCAGCATTTAGACACGTGGAGAGTTAACAAAAAACACAAAATCACATGAGGATAATTGAAGACAGAGAACGAAAGTCATGGATCACCTGATGTCACCGAGAATCATCATATCCCGGGCAATTCTAATTAAGCCATAAATATTGAACACCATGTGGATATGAATGGTGATACGGTGTGACATTAACTGTGCGGCTAATACTCTATGGATAAAAATTGAAAAGATGCTGCGACTTTGAAGGAGGCCCGGTTGGGATTGGACGCTAAGGAGGAGCAGCGAATGGCCATTTCATGTTGTCCATCTGGCACTTTGCAATGGACGTATTCCAGTGATGAGGCCAGGGCACAGGATTATGGCCCAAATGGCACGCTGTACCCTTTATAGTGCACCACTTCCCACCAAACCCCTATGAGTTTCCCCTCTGGTCACTGGTTAAAAGTAGTCCACTATATATGAAGTAGGGTGGTATTTGGACCATGCCCGCTGATGGCCTCTGTCAGAATCCAAAGGAATAATTTTTGTTTCTAACGTCCCGTTACTCGATGGCAATTAATATATCTTGCCATTTAAAGATTAGGGGTATGGCGTTGGATTCGGCGTTCAGCGCGGTTAAATGGTTCTTCGAGGCTCGGCAGTAATGATCACATTTTTCTGACAATTACCGTATTAAACTATCGTTGCTTATTGAGGAAGTGCCATTACAGGAGTGATCATTCTGGGGGGGAAAATGGCCCTATATCATCTTTTTTAAATGGCTTCTACAGACAGAGCTATTTCTCTGCTAATGAATCCTTGGAAGTTAACGGCACCTAATTAAGGCCGGGCTGGCACAGGCTCTGGGTTAGGGTCACAGGGTTGTACCTCGCCCCAAGCAATCAAACCCCCCACCCCCACCCGCCCAGGGAGGAGACAGAGACAGAGGGCGGAGACTTGGAGGTGCAAGAATGCCACACCACCGCGCTCCCCAAAGTCAAATTCATTAAACCGGGGGAGGGGGGAGTCCCAGCCCTCCTGTCAGAGCCACGAGGGACATTTTTTAAGAGTGTTCCCATCCTTACCCTTGTCCCACTCCGCGCTGAGGGAGCACTTATGTATTCCTAACTAATGACGGCAATAAACAGTACTAAAACCAATCATACGACAATTACAGCTTCTGGGTATCCTAAGTGAGACTTATAAAAAGGCTTATAAAAACTCTTAATAGATTTCAGCAGCAGCTTAATCCACTAAAACCGATGGTTTTTAGTGTCCCTCTAAATCGAGTCATTAGGAAAGTGAAACGCTTCTGGATAGGCCAAATTGTCAGCTGATTAGACGAGAACTGAAAGTTTTAGCTCCTGGATGAAGTAATTTTGTTAAGCTGTAATTTGGTGCTTGTTTTCCCAGACGGGTGTATTCACACCGGGTGACACCATGTGCCCAACTAAAGAGCCAGAAAGACCATTTGTTATTAATAATAAGAAACCAACCACCCTGTTATGCTGTTATTGATATTCACAAGGTCAAACAAAAGCCAGAAGTGCAGAAGTTCATGTTGCAGCTGATTCAGGCTGAAGGCAATGACAATATTTGTTTGGTGGGTGATGCCTGTCAACCGAGCACACACCCAAACGGTTGGCAAAGGGCTTTAAATTGCCTATAATTCCTAGGTAGGTTGTGAAAAGGAGGAGATAAGCATGAGCCATGCAGCTTTAGGAGTCTAATCTCGAAGGCTAATTTGAAAAAGATCACGGAAGGGCGTTATCAAAATCAAAACAGGTATTTTCATTACAAGACTAACAGAACCGCAAACACTCCCTGTTGCTGACCTTTGTGTCAGGTTGCGTCCTTAATTGCACCCAATTCACTATTCTGTGCAACGCTTTGGGACAAAACAAGTGGGAATAGGGTGCTATATGGGACCATTTGGATATAGAAGTGTACAATCAACAGTGGCCAGTTCTATTTAAACAGATCGCAAGCTATTATTAATATAACATTGAATTCATATAATACACATTGTTGGATGAGGACCTTCAGACTGTAGGTTATTGTAGGGGATAATACACAAACAGTTTTGAAAAAGTACAAAAATAAGGATATTAAAAACACATATTATAGAATTAAAGTTAATTAATTGTGGACAATAATTGTTATAGTTATGCTGTTTGTTTGTGGAACAGGTTTACATTTAATTAAGATATTTATTTATTTATTACTAAAACCCTGCTGAAAAAGGTTTCCAAACCAAGGTTTCTATAATGTCAGGAATTTCTGGTGAAGCCTCACCTTGAATCCCAGAAGGGGAGGTCGCGAGCAGCTTGTGACGAACTTGAGCAGCTTGCGTTTCTCTTCATCTGTAAAGCTCTCCACCACCTCCCAGAAGATAGTGATCACTGGGTGGGTGGCAGTGTATCCTCCTGGAGGAAAGAAAAGTGGAAACGGAAAGAAATAGAGGGAAGGAGTGAGAGAAGGGGGATATTGGGGAGAACAAAAGACAGAAAGGGAGTTTATGTCATCAAGGCGACATCTGTAAAACCACTGAATGGACTGTTGGACAAAAATAGTGGTCACTTCCAACATTCAACCATGTTAAGCTGCACATAATCTTCACAGAGCAGTCATGTGCCATGACCAGGCCACCTGAACCCGAAAGCAAGCAGGTGAGCCTGACAGTAACCGATAGAAGTACCAGTCACGCACATTACATTAACTATCGACTAGGGACGCGCGGATGTGATAAATGTTGGCCAATCCCAATAGCCGATATTCAAATACATAACACTTAGACTACTAAGTATACTTACACTATTTGAGTATTTGTTCATTAAGTCGTTATTCAAATCTTAATTCAGTATTCTGAAGCTTTGTAATTCTGTAATAGTAATTATTGTGCAATTGTAGGATACACTACAATACATTTTGTCAGCTAATGCCTTTTAATAAAGATATTATATAGGAGCAAATAATGGGTGGGTTAAGATGCCCCCCCCCCCCAAGATATCTCTGTTGCGGAAAAATTTAACATTATAAGATGATAAAGAAATGCTCATTGCCAAATATGCAACCAGAAATTGGTATACGGAGACATGACAAGTTTGTTGAATCATATCAAACATGTAAGTATATTGACTCTCATCCGAGCATCGCTCGATAACTAGGCTTTCACGCTCTACACATTATGTTAGAAATATTAGCATCAGGTTTGATAGATAGCTTAATAATTATTTTATAACAGGTGCATCCTCAGACATCACAACCATCGACCTCAATAACAACTTAAAGGAGGATCATGGAGAATAGAAAGAGACACAGAATTCATAGTGATGGATTAGTTAAGGGGCATTTCTTTCTTTTGAGAAGATTCAGATTTTATTAATTTTTATATCATATTGAATCTCTTGCATTTTTAAACTTAGAAACAGTGGTCTATAGACCAATTATCACCCTACCCGCATTTTCAACCGTGCATGTCGGTTGCAAAAGACGACCAGAAACATTAAAAACGCTATGTTGAAAGAATCAACTTTATTGGAAATGTCGATCCTTATGAAGTCCCAAAAGACCAGTGGATCCGCGACCCTGACGCCTTACCTCCCATCACATTTCCTGATATATTTTCTTATTTTGTTTGTGGTGTCAGTATGGAACGCCATTTGCGTCAATATTAAATAGATAAATACTGCTATGAAATAATAAATATATCTATGAAATTATGCAATAATTACATAAATACGTGTACATATAAATGTATAAATCACTTCATATGTAAAGAAATAGGTTTTCCATAAGACAACATTTATTTATTTTGAGGGACTTGTATTTAACAATTCCCCATGTATTTATTTCAAAACAGTCCTTTTTCATAGGACATGCACACTCAGCGACTAATAAGCCACCTTGTTTTAAACAATTTTTTAACCTACTCAAATAAATAATTCATACTCTAGTTGTATGTCTTGGACATGACCACACAGAACAAAGTGTACATCAAGAGATTTGTATGCTTTTAACTTCTCCCGGGTATAAACGCTTCGAGTGTCAATCAGGTAGTTATATATTTCTGGCCACTGTATGCTAGGCAATTTCGTTTCGTCGTTTAACCATTTACAGGGCGCTATGGCATAAGGATATGTAAGGCGTATTCCACTCATTAACGTCAATTTAGTAAAATAACAGTGCTTATCGATGGGTGACAGGTTGTTATAGTAAGGAGTACATTTTGAAAAGATAGTTAGCTTTTACGATTCTTCTTTTGACTTCTTTCAATATAGCTAAATACTCTCTGCCGTGTTTTCTGCAACCGAGATGCGCGCGCAATACAAGCAAATAATTGGTCTATAGGCAGGCTATTAGGCTACCATCGGCAATTTGCCCAAAATTATTCCGTTTTGTTTATTTGTCCAAAAACGTTTGGTTAAAAAACGATTATTTCCAATACACTTATATTTTGCACGGTTTGTCATGCACTTTATCTTGTCTGTTTTTTGTATTGCCCATCTGGTTTTCAAACCACTAACTATTGGTTAATACTGGCCTACTATTCCGTTAAATCTTGCTTAATTTGTGGACAAGACAAAAACGATTTTAAAATAACTGGTGTTGTCATTTCATCTTTTGAAACACTGTGCAAGACAGTTCATTTGCGCTCAATCCCGGACGGCATCTTAGTTCACTTTAAGTAGCCTCTGGGGAAGATTCAAGTAACCACCGATAGGCTATACACAGGGCCTGAAGTTAACGTTTTTGTCCAACAGCCACAGTGGTTTTTTACCAGCCAAAATGTTTTGTGCCTAAAATAAAGGTGAATTACTCAGAAAATGCATAAGAATGGTTCTTGAACTTGTACAGAATACACATTAAAGTGCTGTCGAGTTATTAACCAACTAACCAATCTCATTTATGACTAGATCAACATAATGACTTACAACTGTATCTGACCTGGTGTGGCAGGCGTTTAGAATAGAAAATAACAAATATAGACAGCCAATCATCTCACTGAAGGTCTCATTTATTTAGTTAAAACCTGCAAGTTAACGCAATGCATTTGTCACTTTACATTTTAGATTAACAATAAACATAACATTTATATCAAAATACTATTTTTAAGTTTGTACTAGGGTTGCACGATATTGACAAAATGTGATATTGCGATATTGATGATGAATATTGCGATATCGATATTAATTTCGATATTATTAAACATATGTAAAAACGCAAAAGTTATGGGAAAATGCCTCAAAATAGATTAATATATATAAACAAAATCGATTGTGGAGTTCGCACTCATCCTATAGTGGCATGTGTGGTTTTTAATATGGGAAAATAGGTTTGTTGTATTTCCTGATGCCCGGTGTATCACCATACCGCAGGGTTTGCAGAGTACAACAGATTGAGCGACATTAGTTTGCTGAAACTTTTCTTAAACTTCTCTAACTCGCTTTTTCTCGCTTTGTCCGGGTGTCACTATTGCTCTTCACTCACGTCCGAGTTAACACATACGATAGGGTCTGTTCGTTTAGTGGACCCGTTTGCTGTCACTTGCATGTGACAGGGGAACTGGCCAATGAAACGTGTTCATTATATATAGTTTTCAAGCGTGCGCTTAAATCGAACACAACAAAGCCACAAAGCCAACCGACACATCTCTCCACAAAATAAATGTATAAATAAATATCGCACTTCTGGCGACATTTTCGATATTGATATTGTGCAACGTGATATTTTATTTCTGGAACCGTCCTCCTCATCCTCTTTTCGTTGCTCTACAGCCGGCAACCTCTTCACGCCAGCATTTTGTCTCAAACGTCCAAGAAAATAGCGGCTTGCTTAACAACTACAATAGGCTACGTGATTGGTCAACAACACAATGCTTGCTCGATGTTGTGTTGTCTTATTGGCTACCCGCCAACGTGGCAGGTAGATTGACGGTTTCACCCGACAATCACAAAAGTTACCCGCATTTGGCGGGTGGGCGGGTGCCAATTTCATGCCCTGGCTATACATTCTTTAATACAGTGTTGACACCTTTTATGTTTAATTACATAAACATTAAATGTTGAGGGATTTTTATGGTGTTTTTGAGTTTTTCCGAAGCCTGTAAAATAGTATTCAGGCCAGCCCTACTACAATCATATATAATGATTGGCCAATCCCGATAGCTGATATTCATACACCCTGATCATAAACCGTGAAAAGATACTGTGAAAAGTATCATGCGGTGAAAATGGGTACTGCACAAGCAGCCTCCCCAACTGAAGACCGTGTACACTCTGAAGTTGTTTTCACAAAACTGGCCTGCTTAGAGTTGCTGGAGTCATTGGCTGGCTCTGACTACGAGGACAGGGTGCTGTGTTTAAGGTGCACATTAATACATTAGCACCTGGAGCTTAATAACATTTACAAAAGCATTGTAACTCAACAGATTATCTATACACAACAAAAGGCAGTTCAAGCAAGTTCATGTGAGGAATTCTGTGCAAGTGCCAAAGTAAAATTAACAAAGGAGAAATGCTAATTGGTAAATATCGAGAGAATTTCAAGCAAATGGGTGATACGATTATAATTTATTCACCCAATAATTAGCTGATCACTGGTCGATATATCGATGTCTCTCAACTATCAACAAATAATCTAACAATAAGTCTAAAACAACACCTGAGTGGCATTTCCCACATGCAGGTCTTGATGGGAAAAGAGATAAGCCATGTTAATGCCAAAAATAGCCCTACATGACTTTCCCAATTATATAAGAGACAAAATTGTTTCTTAAACATACTTTTCCAAACCATCCCTCATGTGCTCATACCTGAGTAGTTCGTAAACATCTTCAGGTCATCAAGGCAAATGGGCACATGTGCTCCAGATATCAACACCTGTAGTAAAGAAACAAAGATCAGTGAAAAATTCAGTGAAGAGCATGTCAACATAATGTTAAGAAATGTTAGTCAAGTTAAAACATTCTGGAAACAAAAGTCAGCGTTGACTACAAATCTATAGCACTTTTTTTATATTTCCAGAATTTACCAAACCTACCGACTATCCATGACATACCTGGATCTCCTGCTGGTCAAACATGCGCAGCCACTCCAGGTTTACCACGTTGGCCAGGCCCTGTCTGAATGCCAGGCAGTGGGGCCTGATCTGTTTGTTGAGACGGTAATCGGCCACTAAATGGATGTATGCTATCCTGTTGGCCGTGGACACAAGGATATCTTTCCCTCCCGGCTTCAACTCAACCACCTGGAAGAAAGGCATGGTCAGTGATTTCACCTCAGAGCCTGATGAAGGTCAACCAGGCAAAAAGCACCAGAGCCTCAGAGCATTTTACTTGAGGGAATATATTCTTAATGTCTTCATTACTAATGCCCAACATGTAGCCATTTATCCTGTGCGCATACACAAACACACTCACAAACAATGGTTATCCAGACGAGACCCAGCAAATGTCACATTGAAATGACCATTACTCTCATCTTATTAAAACCTAACGATCAAAATGGATGTGGACCAGAAAATTGTCACTCCAAGCAAAAGTGACCCAGTTGTATTTTCTCTGAGTGATAGGGTAAGATAGAATGTTCAGATCATCACGTGTGAAACAAGGGGAAAACTGTTTGACCAGACGGAAGGACCCACTTTTGGATATGGCATGCCTAAAATGTAAAAGGGCGCCGGGGGGATAAGGACCAGTTCTGTGACCGTGGGTTTTGTATGGTGCCTGAACAGATGCTGGTCCATTAGAGTCTGGCACCAGATCCTTGTGGCAGCCTGTTGGTCATCAGCTATAGTGTTGAGCTTTGGGTCACAAAACCAGATCAATCTCCGGGATTGATGATTTAGGATGTTGATTGAATAGCCTCTAAGGAGTTTGGACAAACCAAATAATCACAATGATATAGTCCAGATCACTTGGGAGCTTTTATGATGCTCTAAGACCATTTGGTTTTCTGAAATTCTAAAGTAGTCAGTGGGGTGTGGGGCTGCCATTACTTAGTACTCAGATATATGGTTGCTAAATGCTGCAATGTAAAATATCTTCTAAAGGGTTTATTTCTTGCAGAAACAAAGAAAGTATCCAACCCGAACATTAAATTAAGACTTCTATAGAAAGTCTTAATTTATAGAAAGTCTTATGTCTGAGAATCACATATTTCGTAAATGAAATGTCAGCAAAATAAAGTGCTAGGTCAACACTAATTGTTGTATATTTCAGAGGTCAATTTCAGTTACTGTCAGAATGATAGCACAAGATAAAAAATAGCAATATCATTTCCACAGTTACAACTGTTTTGTGTTGTGTAGAGTATAAACATAAAAAGCCAAAACATATGAAAATATGTAAACCTTTGATCCAAATTTAATACCTAGAAAAATTATATTAGGCTTTTGAACTAGGCATGATTTAACATTTCCCTGTAGAAGCCCTGCAGAATAGGCTGATGCGGTTTAACAAAATATGAAAGTAGTTTGGTAGATAAACAAATAAACAGGTATCAGGTTTTTAAATGAAAGTCACATTTGCTGTCTCCAAAATGATGCATTATTTCTCTTTATATTGCAATTGAAAAAGTTGAGTTAATTTACTTTTGCTCCTTTATACTCTATTTATTTAATAACATCTACAATTAGCATATGTATTGGTTCAATAAAATTGCCAGCATAAATGGGCGCCGTGAACAGAGAGGCTAAAACCTATTTTGTATACTGGGTATCAGGTTCCTTGGTAGCAAAATATGACAGCCAGATAAAAGTTCACCCTCTATTACGCGCTTATTGATTCGACAATTGTTGTTGTGCACTATTTCTTGTTGTGGGCTACTGAGGGAGAGTGAGCCTGAGATTGTCGTATCTGTTCATACATTTTGAATCAGGACTGAATTAGGATTATTTTCCCAAATTTAGGACTCACGCAGCACTTATACATTTGCAGTGCAACACATTTAGGGGTAATTGTGGCTGTAACAAATGCTCTTTAGAAAATGATCTGCTGTACAGTGGTCGAGTCTGTGGCAAATAACATGTTCATATAGACCCCCCCTATATAATCTTCACCTAGATCCCTTCTCGAGTTCAGTAGATTTTATTCCAAGATTTCTTTGCCCTTTTCTACATCCATTTTATCTACATAACCTTTTTTAGGCCATAACACAGAGAAGCATCCCCATAACATGATGCTGCTACCTCTATGCTTGAAGGTGGAAATGGTGTTTACAGAATTCATTGTTAGGATTTCACCAAACGCATTGTTTAGAGTATAGGCCAAAATGTTAGTGTACAGAACCTTCTGCCCCTGGTCTCAGTCCTCTACATGCATACTGGCAAATCTGAGACAAGATTTGAATCAACGGCTTTCTTTCACACCCCTCTCCCATAAAGGCCACTTGTGTAGGGCACCTGAGCTATTATTAGACTAGATTAGATTAGTTTATACTTTTTCACTGGACAGTACAAGGAAAACAAAATGCAGTTAGCAACCAACAAAAAGTGCAAAAAAGCAGTGCAAAAAAATATGGAGTACAGTGTGAGGATGTGCGACATGTGCAGGTATTCAGTTCAACAATGTAGCAAATTGCAAATGTGCAGAGGGCAACACCAGCGAGAACATTTGTGCAAGTGGAAACGGATAGTACAAACGATAAGCATTTTGCAAAATGAGATTGTTTTTGAGAACAGCCAGTTCTAAACAGATTACAAGTTGTGCCATACACTCTCAATTTCTTAAAAACTGTGCTCCAGGGGATATATAAATCTGACATTGTATTATTCAAGTTTTTTGCATTTATTTTAGGTCAAGAAACATATATAGCAACTCCGGATTTCCCCTTTCACCAACAACATTTCAGTGAAAGGGTTGCATAGAACATATTTCAATGGACTATGCTTTGAACAAACAGGTCATTTCTGAGTCATAACGGTTTGCGATTCCAGGTAATATTGACGCTACACCTTATTGCATAGAGCAGGCTCAATATTTGACTGTCATATTGTGTTTCTGATTTTGATTATGTGCTAATCTTTATCTTGCTTGCTTTATCTTTCTCCCGAGGGCACATACAGGCCAGTATGCCTCAGTGTGCCTAATCTCCTGCAAATTGTTTTTCTTGTCATATTTGCGATGCCTTATTTGCCACCGTTGGTTACATCGTAGCGCCACTGTTTAAACCTTTTTAAAGAGGAGCTAATAGGAAAAGCTAAGGCCCTGAGCAAACAGGGGGAGACGGTAGAATGCTTAGCCCAGCCCGGGGTGTGCGTGAGTGGAACCACAGGGCAACGGATAGGCCCGGCTCTCTGTCTAAACAGCCAGGCCCGGGACGTGATAAAAAGGAGAAAGTTGCGCCTCTCAGGCGTGTTCTGAGATGATTGCCTAAAGGTCGGTTTCATGGTCAACAGAGAGCTTTCGATTCCCTTCAGAGCGGCAGCACTCAGGATGAGAGCGGCAACGTGCTTTATCTCTTTCAGAGGCGAATACAGACAAAGTGAGGAAAATGAATTATTAACAGCTCAAAGAGAGCAAGAGTACAGAGGGAGTACAGCAGGGAGGAAATGGGTGGAGGGGGCAGAGTGAAGGAAATAAAATGAGGGAAAGAACGACATGGCCAGAGAGACAGGTGGAAACCCAGGATGGAAGCTCTGGGCAATCAAAGCAACAAGTGACAGAATAATGCCGACAAACCCTGGTTGTTTGCACATAGACAAGGTGATAATTTCTACCACCCTTCCCCCTTAACACCCCCACACTATGACACACCCCCACACTATGACACACCCCCACACTATGACACACCACCACCAACCTCCCACACTACCCCCTCACACACACACACACCCACCTGTGCCTCTCCCAGGTCGTTGTTTACAATGGTGAAGTTGAGTCCCAGGTCCTCCACGTCATCCTCGTAGCTCTTGAGGAAGAGCAGGTTGCGGTACATCTCAGGGTCCAGCGAGGCCAGGTGGTGGATGTCCACATCGGCGCTGGTGCCCAGCAACTTGGACAGGAAGAAACTGGCGAAAGGCAGCTCCACCAGCATGTTCTCGTACAGGGCCTACGGAGATGCAGAGGGAAAAAACATCCAGATCATAGTTGAACTCGGGTCAGAGTTACACAATGGAGTGTGGCACCATCAAAGAGAGCGTGCTGAGCCACACAGACTATGTGTGTATGATTGCTAGATAAGAGAGTGCAGGTAAATAGAATATGAGATATTATTGAACAAATGAGGTCATGACAAAGTCATAGACGTAAAACTAACACAACAACGAGCAAATTAGTATAATTAATAGAAGAATCATTAAAAAAAATTATAAAGGATATTGATAAGACAGCTTATTTGCAATCTTTATTGCTATTGAATTGCAAGAACCCTTATGCAAGCTATTCAGATAATATTGTAGGATTGACCAGTGCAGTTCCCAAAGCTAGAGCAAAACACAAGAACACAATCTATCTAAAAAATACAAGCCTTCAAATTCACCCGCCAAAAAACTTTATAAATGTCAATTCTCACCTTGACCTGGGCTGTCATTAACAGCCGAACAGGTGAGTGATAAAACCGGGAGCTAATGTACTGAAACAGTCCTCAAAAGAGACCATTCCGGACGTTAAAATATACAAGTCCTTATAAATGATGGCACTAAAAACCCTGACCACATCAGCTAAATGGATTATAAATCTAAGCCATTCCCATAATGCACGCATTTTAAACACACAGGAGGTCGTAAATCACAGGGTATTTTCTAAACACAGGTTAATTGTGCAACTTCAAACACCCTCTATTTTCTATGCAAAATAATCCACTTAGCATTCCTCAGGGCGTCTCTGAATTACACGACCAGATGCGCCATGTGCTACCTTGAAACCTATCAATAACAGTGCCGGGAAGAGGTAGCGATAAGTACATGGGGAAACACGAACAAAAACAGTGGCTAATTCCCCCACCCACCCATCCAATCTGTGGCTTTATTTATTGGTGTTTATTGCCAGAAATTGTGCCAAAATGACTTGAGAAAAACAGATTAATTATGGACCGGCCACTTTTAATATAAGTGAGTGCAGTGGTAAAGTAATTAAAGCAGATCGCCGGCGACATCAGGGAGAATAAAACGGCCAACAACACTCCAGGCTGCCTTCTGTTAGCTGCCAAATAAATGGCTTAATTTACAACATTAAGAATCAATGAAAATATAATGCCTTTCAAACGCATCACTATCAATCATGGATGTGATTGTGTGCACCTCTAAAGGGGACCGTTTGGTCCCGACAGCGGAGATCAATGAAGAATCGCTTTAGGGAGGACAGCGGGAGGACAGAGCAACAAACACAGTAAACTTTTGCAGCTTTTGGAGGATGGAGGACAAATCCGGAAGTACAATACAAGGCTTTGGTTTGTTCCATCATACAGGGGCCTAGACAGAAGCTTCCGGATAAAGAAGTGGAGTGAAAAACAGTTGAGGCATGGAGGAAATGAGGGCATGGATACCTTTGCACATCCTACTGAAGGTTACTGAAGGCCTGGCTGCACAGTGACAGAGAGACCATGTCTGTCTGGACGAGCATCAGGGCAGGGTAGAATTTAGTTTGAGTCTACAGTCAAATATTTGGTTGGTTAACTCAGTTTACCCCGAAAGCAGTTTCAGTTTGAATCCAAATGGGTTATAGGCTATAAAAGCGAATTAACAAACTAAAACATGTATCAAAATGAAGAACCAAATATTTGTAACTTTTAAACTCGTAGTTTTTGTGATATGTTGTTTATGTATATAATTCATAAGTGGAATTAATATCAGGATACCTTAATAAGCCATAAAAATCCATGTCTGACATAGGGGTGTGCGATATATATCGTTTGCGATAATATCGTCATTGTTGTTTTAACGATATGCAAAATCATATTATCGAGTATGGTACTCATTTTCAGAAACCAATCAAAACGCTGCATCAATAATTTTTCGCGAATTGACTGCGCGCATAGGGTGCACATGTGACACACGCATTCAGAGCGTGCGGTGCTGACAGAAGATAAAATGAGCAAAGAAACTGTGACAGAAGATATTTAAACAACAGCAAACAATCCACGGTAGATTAAATTCCTAGACGTGGGTCGTCATCACTAGCATGGAGGAGGTTTTTGGTTTCGATCATTTTGATCATCTTCGAACTACCCACCGCACTGAATATGAGGATTATGAAAAGCTTTGCGAGTGATATATAAAATATATATGCCGTGATATATATAATATAATAATAATAACACACGTAACAAACTTTGGCCGATTCATTTACCAAGAAAGTACATTACGACAGAAAATTCGACAGACTGCAAGATCTAATAAACGCTGTCACCAATTACGTTGCCAGAGACATGGTGCCAATTCAAGCGGTTGAGATAGTTTTAAACAGTTTTTAAAGACGTTTCAACCAAGATACACACTGACTGGACGGAAATACTTTAGTAAAACAGCGTGCCTAAATAGTATGAATCATGTCGCTAAACTCTTGGCATGAAGTGCAGAAGGTTTTACATTTTGCCACAACAACCGATTTGTGGTCAACCAGAACGTCAGAGCCAAGTTAGTAAATTGAGAATACTATGGGCTAGTTTTTTGTATTTTTGACCATAGAACATTTTACAGAAGGGAGTAATTTGTTTACTAAGGTTTTCTAGTGCTGTTTTTGACAGAAGTTTGCATTTAGATACTATTATTATACTGTCATGTTTGTTAGTATACTGCACAGTTCACCTTACAGCAGAGCAGTGATTTGTGTTGTTTCTACATGCATGCTTCAGTTTTAAATAATTAAATACCCATTCCAACAATATGTTTCAACTAGTAATATATTAATATCCTATTGACATTGTAAAACGGAGCTAGTAGAATATAAGACATTTACAAACACATTTTTGAATAATGCTAAATATCGTCAGATTATAGTTATTGGCAAAATACCAAAAAATATCGAGATATCATTTTTTGTCAATATCGCACACCCCTAGTCTGACAGCAAGTGATTTGTTTGTTAGGGGGCTCATACAGTATAGGGATCCTTTTGACTCGACTTTTACAAACCGAGGTCAAAAATCCTGAAACATGAAGATGTGGACTTTTTTGCGGGAGGGATTTACACACAAGCCCCTATCCCTTTACATCTTTGGTAAAGAACAGTTAAAAAACAAGAAATATTGCCTCAGACTGTAGATAACAGAGAGCACTGAAGAATACTCAATTAGAATTCAATAGGCTTAAAAGAAGCTAGAAAATTATACACTTATGAGGACACACAAAAAAAGAGTCAATCCTCACAAGTAACAGTTGGGAGGACAAGTGGGAAAAGAGGAATGGCCCGTCGGCCCGTATTGTGACGTCAAATCCCATATGGGTGAGTACCTCAGACAGGCCCACTCCCGACCATAATGCATTACCTTAACAACAATAGGGGCCATTCATTAACCATATTAATCTCCTGTGTCCCACAGGCCTTAGCCGATGTGCCGTGCTTCTCCGCGCCAGCAGTGATGCAATCTATAAACCCCCCTCCTGGGTCGCAGGTAGTAACGGCACTAAACAAATATCAATATCCCCAGTCAAACGAGCACTCACACGCCCGTATTTATGGAGAGATGACGGGGACTTAAGGTAGGGTTAATTGAAAGTCAAATTCAAATTAATTTCCCCGGCCTTAATTGCCTGAACCATTAGCTGTTGTGAAAAAGTGAGGGGGTTTGGGGGTGTGGCTAATAGCGCTGCTAGCCGCTGACTAGCCATTTCTCACAGTGGGATGAACACAGAGAGACCAGGTCTGCAGCCCTAACACCTATGTAGTGCAGCATTATTGACCAGCTCGGGTCAGAAATAGCGCACTATATAGGAAATAAGGTGGAGGTTGGGACTACGGCCAGGAGGAGTTATAGCACTCCCATGATAGGACTGGGCCATATCTGAGAGACTTTTAGAGGTGGTGGACTGTAAAACAGATCAAAACGCTATTACCACATGCTTTGACCGCTTATTTATGTCCCTGTCGGCGGAGGCTAGCACTGATTTAGCACCCGGCTGAATGCAATCGCTACACAAACAAGGAGGCAGGAATCATCGAGCTAATGGAAGGCCTAATTGAGAGGCAGCCGGTTGTCATGAGGTAATTTGTCTCTCGTGGAGAAAGGGATGAACCCTGCCTGACACACACACAGCATCTTAATAAACAATCGACTGGCACATACATTAAAGAAGATTTGAAAACATTACTCTGTAATAAATATAGCGTTTGAGGGTTGGGGGGGCTTGCAGGGAAAATATTACCCTCATATTATATAAATAACTAATGACACAGACTAAGCCTTGTAAAATAATTGGGTTTAAGATCAATTATTGTATCATGTCACCCTCTTTGACGTCACATTGATTGGTTTTATCAAGGACGCCTATGTTTGACATAATTCGCCTTTTTGAATCAACTGTGGACGCCACAGTACTAAATGTGCCTCAAAATGCCGGTCAATTCGTTTGTTCAATAACAACATCACCAACTTTACTAGGAAATGATTACCCTCTGTTGCATTTGTATTTAAGCACCATCTAAATAAATAATACTACACATAAGATACCGGGGTTCTGATCCTTTTTATGCATGAGAGCTACTTTTAAAATATTAAACATGTAGCAAGATATTCACATTTTTCTTCTCTCAGCATATTTGCCTTAGGTTGGGGAAAATTATTAGTGGACAGACTTTTGTTGGCTGTTACACTTGCGGTAAACTGCCCAACTTGTACAGCTGCTAACATTGAAGCTGATTTTTTCTCAGATCCATGTGTGTAAACAGATTTTTCAAAACATTCCCCAAGCTTCATACTACCAACCAAAAATAGATCAGTCTGTCTAAAGTGCTCTAACAGCAGGATCTGTTGAAGCTCCAGATATGTTGTCAATATAATCAGAGCATTAGCAAACACCTAATTTACAAGTAGGGCTTGAATAGTTAAAATAAAATAAAATAATTTAGCTCAATTAAAGCAACACTTTATAAGTCTCGGTTTAACCACATCCTGTTGTGGCGGCTGGCTGGTGTGAGGAGCCAAGTCGCCCTGGAATTATGGAGAAAGACAACCGTGGAGTTTTAGGAAGAAAGTTTACATTTAAAAAGGAACAGTACGGCAAATTTGGAAAAAACAAAAGTGGCGTGTATCATTTGCAAAGCCGAATTCAAATACTATAGAAGCAATTCGTCTTTAGTTTATCATATAAAAGCAAAACACCCGGGCATTATTGACGTTACCCATCGTACAATAAACCTCTAGAAAAACCCTTGTTTTGAGAATACACAATCTGTATGGCAGCGAGAGGAGGATGGACAATGCTGGAGACCCTTACTAACCTGACATCTGTGAGCAATGACAACTATTCACCCGACATCTGTGAGCAATGACAACTATTTATCTGACATCTGTGAGCAATAACAACTATTCACCTGACATCTGTGAGCAATGACAACTATTCACCCGACATCTGTGAGCAATGACAACTATTCACCCGACATCTATGAGCAATGACAACTATTCACCCGACATCTGTGAGCAACGACAACTATTCACCCGACATCTGTGAGCAATGACAACTATTTATCTGACATCTGTGAGCAATAACAACTATTCACCTGACATCTGTGAGCAATGACAACTATTCACCCGACATCTGTGAGCAATGACAACTATTCACCCGACATCTGTGATCAACGACAACTATTCACCCGACATCTGTGAGCAATTCCCGGCCCTATTTAAAAGTAATACTTACTGAAGTCATGTTTAACTTGAAAAGCACATATAGCTTTCCATGTTAAGTCCAAACATTCACTAATATTGCCATCTTTCTGATAGAGCTTACGTTAGCTTACTAGTGTAAAACATCTCCTGGAGCACCCTGTTTGCATACCACATCAGCTAATGATAAAACATGCACACCATGCTAAGGAAACGCACTGAAAATGACATGTACAGTCAAGAATCAGTGTCTGAGGATTTAGCTTTTTCAGCCAGTTCTGACTGATATTTTAAGTAGCATGCTAGCCATGGGATATTACAATTGTTTCGCAACATTCTCGTAAATCAGTTGGAGGCCTGATAAAATATATAATATTTTAAATTAAATAATGTAGTTTGCAGTTTACCAGAGCACAAGCCAGGCATCTCTGTTGTGCAGCAGTGAATTCCTACACAGAATAAATAGCCTTTTCACTCAAAAACATCTCTAGATTAATTTACCTAAAGCTGTTATTCGCTCACTCATACAGCAATTGAAAAATAGGTGTTTAATCAATATTTTGGGTTAAAGAATTAACACTGAACTAGTGAAAACAAAATCAAATGTTACTAGCATCTACTTATATGTACTAGCACCTAACATTTACTAATAAAACTAGAATAGTTTCTAGTAATTCATGAAGACGTACAAGCTGCTTTTGGATCATGACAGTAAATTCCAATGAATGTAAATGTTAAACTGGCTTGCCATTAAAACCTACAGTGATGACTTGATGGTGCCAGGGTGCACTAAGGACCAGAAAAAGGCAATTCATCCTACATTGCGTTGTTTAACGTCTTATATCAACAGAGGTACATGCTGTTTTAGGTGTTGCTTGAACTTGTTACAGTTATTGTATTAATACATACATGAAATTGTGAAGTTAAAAAACAAAAATAATTTAGAGACATAAATAAGTCGTAAGGGGTATGGGAAAATTATCAGACAAATGGTGATAACACAAACACTTCCCTGGACACAAGTACACAACCACAACTTTTGGCTTAATATGCCTTTAACAAACACTAAACTTATATAAATAAAAGAATGTTGTTATATACGATTTAACTGTCTGAGTGGCGACGCTTTTAGCCAAAGGCTGTTTCGAATCCAGATGGCAGTCTTTTCTGAAAATCCCCACTGACCTGGTGCCATTATCATATTTTTAACATTACCTTCCCAAGTATCCGACCCAGGAAGTAGTAGTGTCTGGCGAAGGAGTCCCCGACAAGCATCTGGGCAGTTGGGCTGGGGTAGAGCAGGCCCTCGTTGGTGGTCTTGAAGAAGCCCTGGTTTGGGTTGAAGCCCGACTTGAGCAGCTCGTTGAGGAACTCACGAAAGATGCCCCCGCCGTCGATGCCAGCCTCGTCCAGGCCGTGGGCGTTAAGCAGGTGCACCCGGATCCGCTTCTTCAGGTCAGGCTCTGAATGCCGGGGACATAAAGAAAACAAGTTAATATTGCATCCATGTGGAAATACACTGTGTAAAAAACATGAAAAAATAGAAAATACATTTTGAACAACAATTTAATTTAGGAAATCTGGTATGCCAGGACTTTTTTGGGACACCCCTTTTCACCATAAACAAAAGCACTTAAAGTAAGAATGTAACCTCCAAAGACAATGTTAAAAATGTTATCATTTAAATCAAATTTATAATAAAAGAATCAACTGTATGCAAGAGAAAGGAAAATGTCAATTTTGGTATTTTCATTTCTCCCCATTTCCACGTCATGAAGCAAGATTGCTCCGACCTGAGGAATATTAAAATCAAAGTGCATAAAAGAGGTCACGTTTCAGTATAATTAATGCAGGGCACTAAATCACTGAAGCTATAACTTATCAAGACACATAAATGATATAGCTCACCTCTTCAGCCCCTCAAAACCAGGTCCTTACACTACTCTTTTTAATCAGAAGGCCCAACAAAAGTGCTCTTTTAAATTCAAACACAAAAAGAGGTGACTTAAAATAATTGATTTTCAGCTTTTATGCTGTCCATTAGAATAATCACGATCACAATTATGCTTTAGTGAAATCCAATAGTTCAGAGAGCGATGGGAAAACTAACCTTGATTTCTAATGAGATCGGTAACCTCGGCTACAATATCTGGATTTTATGGACCGCCAATAAAAGACAGAGGCTGCGTCACAATATCTCCCTTTACTTAAAATAGCATCTTGTTCACTGCTTCCCCCAAAAGCAACAATCTTTGGACAGGTGGGATATTCCACTGTATTGATTATACCAGTCACGTCCAGTCAAATCTGTAAAAGTTAGTGAACAAGTGCACACTTTCGGAGGAAGGAAAATACTGGCAGACTGGCCTAAACGTACCCCTCTGCAGCTTAACCACGTACCGTTTTCTGGCGAGAGCTTGTCGTAGGCATCCTCGTAGATGTAGTTACGTCGGATGGTGACGTTGATCCCGTCTAAAAACGGCCCGTCACCTTGGACGTCCCGTTTGTCAGCGTAGATCAGCCTCTGGAAGATCTTCACGGCAGCAACAGAGCTATTACAGCAAGCCCTTTTAAGGACAAACTACCAACAGCCTGGTCCTGTTTTATAGGACATCTATACTGACTACTACACAATCTATGTAGTAAACAAAGACTATAAACCCTTCTTAACAAATGCTAACCAGTCATTGACACAGTATTGTTTGAATCTTTACTGCACATTTTTTCATGGGGTTTCTGTGATGCATGTGACTTTTAACAAAGGCTAATATAGTGACATAGATAACGGAGGTGAAACTACAGTCACATTCAAATTATTACCAACAGGCTCAGCATTTAGACAAACAATATGGGAAAAGGCTGTAACACCACATAAAACAAATGTAATAATTAAATGAATGGCAGTGGAATACCTTGACTCGCTCCTCAAAGGGCACGACGAAGGGCAACTCAGTCAGAATGGCCAGGTGTCTCTCCTCGGAAACGGACAGCTGCGGAGGTTCCATCCCCACTACAACAGAGCAGAACTATGAGAACAAGTGGTTTTCCACTGTCAGGAATATCCACATTCATCCAAACCATCCATTTACGCCTACCATCCCATTTATCGGACACATCGTCCATACATCCCCCCTGGTCCTTCTCAATACAATATTTCTGAGATTACAGTGTGACTTGATGCTGAGACAGCTCTTAGGTGAAACTACAAGGAGGCTGGATAGAGTGCTGACAGTTTTCCCATCCCGACCACCAGAACCTAAACCTCCACAAACCAACAGTTCCAATAATAACAAACTCTGAACAGGAAACACAGGTCCGGTCTAACACCAAGCAACCTTGTATGTTACTCCATTTCTCCATAATTAGTCTCCAACCATCCAGTCCACTACTATACCCCCCCCATTAAAGAGAGATCAATCCTTCCCACCCACGTTCACCAACACACATACTTTTAATTAACTTGACCGTCCACCTGTCCGACCGTTTCCATTAAGGTGACGTTTGTTTTGCATTAAACTCTGCGTTCGCAACCGTTTAAAAGGCAAAAACCGCCAAAGCAGCAGAGTCGCCCTGTGTCCGACCCCTTACAGCACAATTATTTCGCTCAATTAGTCAATCCCATCTGCATCTGGCCCATCAGGTTTCCATCTTTAGAGAAATACGACAGCGGAGTGGTCAATACGGCGGCCATTCATCAGCTCTTGGCCTGTCCCATTCAGGAAATGAAAACAGGGAGGACAAACAGGCAGCCAGATGTGTCTGAGCTCATTTAATTCAGCCTATACCCACGCTGGTTAGAGTAGCATTAAGCCGATCATACACCAGATGTGGCTGAGCTCATTTAATTCAGCCTATACCCACGCTGGTTAGAGTAGCATTAAGCCGATCATACACCAGATGTGGCTGAGCTCATTTAATTCAGCCTATACCCACGCTGGTTAGAGTAGCATTAAGCCGATCATACACCAGATGTGGCTGAGCTCATTTAATTCAGCCTATACCCACGCTGGTTAGAGTAGCATTAAGCCGATCATACACCAGATGTGGCTGAGCTCATTTAATTCAGCCTATACCCACGCTGGTTAGAGTAGCATTAAGCCGATCATACACCAGATGTGGCTGAGCTCATTTAATTCAGCCTATACCCACGCTGGTTAGAGTAGCATTAAGCCGATCATACACCAGATGTGGCTGAGCTCATTTAATTCAGCCTATACCCACGCTGGTTAGAGTAGCATTAAGCCGATCATACACCAGATGTGGCTGAGCTCATTTAATTCAGCCTATACCCACGCTGGTTAGAGTAGCATTAAGCCGATCATACACACATTTATATCTGCTTGTTTTCACACCAGCCGGCTCGCTGATCGCTAGCAGAGGCTCAAGATTTAAATCATTGCTTCATCCTACCATCTAATGTGGACTGCAGGGGCCCGATGCGACCCATCCTCCGTGTTCTCCAAACGTGCCTGGCTGAGGGGACGTACAGCTGGGTGACCTGGAGGGGAACGAGCAGGGTTCTGGTCAGTATGGCTAGTCTAACACCATCTAACATCATTCACAACACAGGTCCACAAGTGGTCTGAAGCTTTTCCAAAGGGACAAGATGAATGTGACACATTCCAGCGTTTTTATAGTGGTATTATTAGAATATGTCTGATCTAGCCAGCTTGTGATTTACACTCAGTGTGTTCGTTATCGTCTAAATAAGACAAAATCAATAATGAATGTACTGCACAGGTTATAGGGCACTGATCACACAAAAAAGTAATTCCCAGGTCAATTATACTGTACGCATTTTAACACAATATCGAATGCATCATCACTAGAGATGTTACAAAATTGATGTAATCACCATCCAAAAACAATTTAAATTACCACTGTTAATAGTCAAAAATAGGCGATCTTTAAAATGATTGGAGAGTGAAGTGTGTTATTTCCTAAACCATTAGTGATAAACCCGACAATGACTCTGATCTAACTGCAGAAAGCATAATTACTAACCGTTACCTTATCTGCTCGGATGTTGACCTCTTCAGAAAGCCAATGACCTGTCGGACAAAACGGCCGTCTGATGTCTCGAGCCTTAACCATCTTCACCAGGTTAGTGATGACCTGCGAAATACACAGCAATTTAACTATATAAGAAAAATTGTTTTTATTTGTAAACAAACATATGTAGAAGACACACAATACAAGACTCCCTGTTAAAAAAGCAATTTGTGAGTGGGGCTGTTAGCGGGCCATTTAACGACAGTATAAAACGATAAATGGAAGTGTCTTTACGTCCAGCACTAGGGTTTATTATGGGCCAGCCTGCTGACATCAACCACGAGACTAAAGCAACTAAAAATAAACTCTGTGGAAATGACCAGGGTAATTTAGGACTGTTCTGTGAGAGAGTCAAAGTTGCTGTGGATATGTTTATCTCTGTATTGTCAGAATATGAATAATTGTATGTCTTATATCCTCCTATACATTATTTTCCTGTCCTGTTCCATAGTTAACTCTGAAGTTTTCGGTAGTGCTGTAAAGCCCAAAACTTTAGTTGATTGACCCATGTGGAGAGATGACTCCACCGTAAAGGCTGAACATGTCACATCGCTCTTGACCATTTACATAATATCGCCCAGAAGTCATTAACAGCACGAGCTGAGGACATAATTACAGTGAAACGATTATCAATACGATAACTGGGCAACATTGTTTGAATGGAAATGTTCTTCTCAGCACACATAGTTTTCCTACCGGCGCGGTCAATCTCGGGCCGTAGTCGGCGATGACTCTAGCGCGGCGTCCAGGGTAATAACGGGGAGTGCAAAACGCTGTTCGCCACGCGGACGATGGGTTCGGATAGAGACTCAGCCCTGACTCAGAAGAATGAATAAGCATTCCTTAATTAGCCCGTCAGGTTAAGTACAAGGCTTAATGGGTCTTTCCCAAACTCCGAGCTGACATCCCTCTCCAAACATGGCCAAGAAGAGAAGTTCCATTAGCAATATTAATATAAGCTTAGTTGATCATTTTCATTCAATTAACTTCCTTCAATTAAATAGATAGCTCGACAATGGGGGTGATAAAAGATGGTACAGAGACAGCTGATGACTCCAACCAAACATTAGCGTGTTATGGGGTCAGCGGCGTTAAAGCAACTGTAAATCCAGACCCGTTCAATTTAGAAAATGCATTTCCCCGGCTCTTCTACTCCTTTAAATGGGTTGCTTTAGCTGACGGGGATCCGTTTAGCGCAGCTTGATTCGTTACGAATTTCCTACCGCATTCTTACACTGTTGAAAGAGTGCATGCTTTTCTGTCTCAACATTCGTTTATCATAATCCTCACAATCTCCGGTTTCCTGCAGGAATGAGGAACCAACTTTGTTCAACTCTAGACTTTGTTTTACAACAATGTAGTTGTAAAAAAAAAAAAAAGTAGGACAGTAGGCCTAAACGTTTTGCTACAGTGTGCAGCAATGAATGCAACCCTGACCGTGCCAGATAGACTGGCAGACACTCACCTTGAAGAGCTGGACCCAGCGCTTCTGCTCAGCCTGAATGCGCTGCTGCACCTCTGAGTTGGTCTTGACCCCGACACTACGGAAGGCAGCCATGTACTCTTCACGGTGCTCTGTCTTAGTCTCCGGGTAGGCAAGCTTAATGATGCCCAGACACGCGTCCCGAAGTAACCGGGACAATGTAACTAGCTCGGACAAGGTGAACGGCATCATGGAAGCATTGCTGTGGCCTGAAAAAAGGATGGAGAGGTAGAATAAAAAGCAGTTCACCGTTTCTGGTCCACAGTACACAATGCATGATGTTATGCACCGACATCAGTTTTATTAAAGAAATGGACATTGGCAATTTGAGTAATTCTTAGATAATACTAATAACTTCATTCTCAGATACTTTAAATCTTTTGAACTTAAGCACTTTAGCTAAGAATCCGGTTTGTCTGAGATAAGGGCAGATTCAGTGCTTTGAAAGAGAAGGCAGAATAACCCAACACAGTAGTTACAAAAAGTGTCTGCAATACGAACCAACTCTGGGATCTAGCCTTAAAATAAGATAATCTAGGTATCTACAATGATGTTAAGTATACCAGAGGCTTGTGGATTAGTGCTTTGTATACAAAAATAGAATAATGGAGGGATCTACAGACTTTTTAGGAGGTCCAACCAATGTTCTGGTTTAAGTATTATAACAGTCTGATGTAATAAAACATAGGGCACGATAATAAACAGAGTCAAGCTGCTCCAGAGTAGTAGCAGATGCAGGTTGGTATATTGTATCCCCATAGTCTAGCACATGCATTAAAGTTGACTGAACTATTTGTCACCTGTTCACCAAAGAAAAGGTATATGCTACTGGCTTACCTGAACGTGTTCTGGCTATATGCTACTGGCTTACCTGAACGTGTTCCAGCTATATGCTACTAGCTTACCTGAACGTATTTTGGCTATATGCTACTGGCTTACCTGAATGTATTCTGGCTATATGCAACTGGCTTACCTGAACGTGTTCCAGCTATATGCTACTAGCTTACCTGAACGTATTTTGGCTATATGCTGGCTTACCTGAACGTGTTCCAGCTATATGCTGGCTTACCTGAACGTGTTCTGGCAATATGCTACTGGCTTACCTGAACGTGTTCCGGCTATATGCTACTGGCTTACCTGAACATGTGTCGCACTTTGTAGCAAAACATGTTAAAACTCAATAGCCTAAAATTAGGTAGCTAAATCATCTTTGTCTGGGTAACTTCTGTAAATATATTCCCTTTTGGTCTTGACTAGACAGTCCTCCATTTTATAACAGTAAATAATGTGCATTTCTGACTAGGCAACCACTACTGCAGCATGGAGCAGCGCTTGTCATAATAAGAATAATATGTTTCATGAAATTATTAATTCAGAATCTCATGGTATACTCTCTAGTGTAATTAATCCTCAAATGCCAAATTCATGTTGAATATAGAGTGGTGAAAACGCCGACTGTGGAAACCTATACATTCAAAGAAAAGCAAGACAGTTAACTGTTATTGCTCTGAAAGTGGTGAACACTAAAATAAATGTCTAAATGGAACACTGGTGTAGAACAGGTGAGAAAAGAGGTATACCGTGGCCTTCCATAGGATAACCAAAGAACTCGCTGTCATGCACAGAGATGAGCGAGTGACTGAAGAGGGAGCTGAACAGGTAGAAGAGAGGAATGATCCGGTTGGAGTCTTCCAGAGACATGTGCGAACCCCGGGAGATGACTTGCAGCAGAGGAACCATTGACCTGGATGGAGAACGGTTTACAGAGTAGCAGCTCCGATTCGGGATCAGTTTGCATTTTTACATTGCAATATGAATACATGTAAATAGTGCTTGTGAGCAGATCTTGGATTAGTGCTTCTATTACTGAGACTCCATATAGATCCATATGACCTGAGCAAATTTTTTTTAACTTACCCAGTAATCATTTTGGTGGTCATGGACTGTATCAGGTGCCAGAGATGACGCAGGAATCTTGCGTTAAACGCTAAACTGTACAGAAGCCTGGAAGGGACAATTCACAAAAAACATAGGACAGAAAAATACTAAATTAGTTGCATGAGGTGCACTCCGATTATATGACCACCAGAGAAAAACTACCAGTCGACTGGAAAAACATACAGTTCTCTAAGTGATCAGACCATGTGAAAATGTGACATCACTCTGTCTTAGGCATATCACCACCAATCACAAAGAAAACCAGGGTTTTCTCTATGTTTCAATAGGATAGAATTGGTGGTCACTCATTTTCTCTACTAAACCAATGATTGGTTTGCAGGCGGGGCCATTTCAGATGGATGATTATTTCACCAGAGTTGCTCTTTAAGAACTTCTATTGTGGTAATCAATGACATCCTGTTTTACTGCGGGTATAAATACACAGTGACACACAAGCTAAACTCACTTATTCAAACTTTTTGGGCAAAAGACATGATGACCTACACAGCAAATGGCTATGAAAAAGGTATTTTAGTGTAACATCAAGCTGATAAGCAACAATGACCACAGCTGTTTTCGTTCATATTCACCTAGGGCGCCAATAATTACAGAAGGCACAGTTAATTGTCTCTGCTCAAAACCTTGAACAGTCTTGAAGAACAGACACAGAGAATAAAATCAAAGTAAAAGCTGTTGACCAACAGCGTGGCATATCTCCCAGGTACTGTCTTTCTTAACCCTTAGGTCAGTCTGTGATCCCACAAAAAAAAAATTAAACATCCCATTAAGGTTTATTTAGGCAAGGCACCTTCCATTAGTAAACGAGTTGGAGTGAAGGTGATCAGCAACGAGTCATAAACAGACCCTCCTGCTTCCTGAGGGAGCTCCATTTTACTTAATGGCCACAGGGGAATACAATGGAGAAGAATGGGGAGGTGGGTAATGGCCCTTACAATGACCCCACCGTGCAAGCATGCTTCCACACACTCTCCAAATTACATGATAACACTGGGGAGAGGGGGGGTGACCCCTACATTCCCTATAGCTTCCCGTAGGCTCTGGTCAAAAGTAGTACACCATGAAAGGTGTGCCGTTTGGAAAAACCCTTATTCCTGACACCCAGGCTGGCCTAACCTATGGCACCTGGGTGTAAAACAGCTCTTTGTTTATGTGTGTTTGTTTGAGCTTGTTTAAATTGCCCCTGCTTTATAGAGCGCGTTTCTTTTACACAGGAATTAATGCCAGGTAAGAGAGTAATTCAGTAATGATGGTAAAAAAATCTAAATGAAAGCACAGCGCATATAGTAGGCCTCTGTTTATAGGGGTACAGTAAGACAGCTATAAGGATGACTGCCCTCAGCAGGACATCTTCTACCATGCACAGGATAGGTGAAAGGTTGCAGTACACGAAGCCAACAGGAAGTGGACGAAATCACAGAGATACACCCTAATGTTCGTGTCGGCCTCCAATCGCGTCCCTAAAGGCAACCCTTATCCTTGGCCAAAAAGAGTACCCTAAACAGAGGATTAGTGGAGGGTTTGGGACGTGTCCTCGGTCACCGCTGAGCACGAGATGAAAAGATGGAAAATGAAAATGAGGTTTCAGGGTTGAGTGACACCTCTTTATATCTTGGAGAAATGGTTTCTGCCAAGCCCCCTGCAAACCCCCCCCCGCCCCATCTGCCGGCACCGGCCAGGGTACAGCATAGTGCTCTGTGCCATACCAGTGAGAGGCTGAGTGTTTGATTGAAAAGGGAAACAAAGCACTAAAATGCTCACTGACAGACTGATAAACGGCCTGCTAGAAACCAAAGTTCCACTTCAATCATGGAAAAACACTAATAAACAGCGCCACCAGTACCAAACGGGGTCACGTGTGTCTGTCTTTAAGAATGACCTTGATGGGAAAAAACTGTGATTATTTTTATTTTGACATCAGGCAAGATATAAATAGCCTTAAAATATGTCTAGAGAAAACAAGATGAACTGGGAAAAATGAAGGCTTCTTAGTATCAGCATTCTGGTTTAGTTCAGTTAAACGTGGCTAATTCATGTACAGCCTGCGAGAGACAGAGGCCGGAGGAGGCGGTGTCCTTCCTGCTAGGGCATCATTGTCTCATGTAAACTCCACAATCACAGCAAGCACTCCAAAACAAATGAAAGCCAGAGGACTGCTAGCACTTAGGTCAGTTAGCTACAGCATGCCACCTCAGGCTTAGGTACAACAACAAGCAAATACCGGACACCCAACAATTACATTGGAATTACACTCATTTACTAACCAGAATGATCCTAAAACACTAATCTGAAGTAAATATTAAACTAGTAGAATTAAACAACCTTAAATCTAGAATTCCTCAGAATATACACAATCTGAAATCCAAGAGAACATAAGGAGTTAAGCAGCATTTTCACGATACACAAATTTAGTGGAGCCATTGCGCCTGGACTAGCCACGTGTATAAGGTGTAAGGGCAGGCTAACTCTTTTTTTTTATTGCAGTAAATCAAGCATGAGATGCAATTTGCTCCCCTTAGCCTCTTGTAAAGCCATCTCTTCCACTTTGCCACTAATTAATCTCCCTCTGCGAGCTAATTATTTTGTACAGATATCCGATAATGACGGATGAGAGACTGGATTTATGGTAAAAGGGTTTGGATGAAACAAAGCTTTAAAAAGAGAAAATACTTGTGGAGGAAAATTCCAGGCCTTGTCAGAGAAATTATTTGGTAAGCAAATAAAAGAAATTGGCAGCTTGAAAATTGTTCAAATCAGGCCTGGCATGAGATCATTAGAGCAAAGCATTGCTAAATGTTTTGCAATGAAAAACATTTCTGTTTAAATTGACAAATTCAGATAGATACCTTCACGTTCTGGCGTCTGTTTCTGTGACGATAATACAATCCATGTAACAACCTGCAGCCCCAAAAGAAACACAATGTTTTGCTGCCCACCCACTAAAAGTTTGAGACAGCAAACGCTTCATTGTCAATAACTATGGGAAATACTTTCTCATACCCACTTACCTGTCAATTAGACAGGCTAGGTCTTTCATTGGCATCCACCAACAATTAACAAGAGGAGTTTGATAGACAGTCCGTATGTGCTTTAAAGCCCAGGAAGACCCTACTTTTTCAGCCACGCCAGCAACATCCCCCCCTCACATCCACATCCTGCCCTAATGCAATCAACCCAATCAGCCAGTGCAAAGCTGACTTCCCAAATCGAAGATTGACAGCTACAGAGCTTCCCCATAGTTCCGGTACTTCCTTCTATGGTTGTTAACACCAGTCAGGCGAAAAGGACTGATAACGGCTGCATCTTCTTCTCGTTATTTACATTAGATGTTACCACACTTTAATACTGACTGTACATTCCCAAGGTCATGATGAAATAAAATAATTAAAAAGGGGGGGAATTAGGACTCCAAATCAAGTTGATTGACAAAAAAAGGGTTCGTATTAAAAAAAACATTCAAAACTAGAGGTCGACCGATTATGGTTCTCAGGCTGATGCCGATCTTTTGAAATCCAGGTCGGCCGATGGCCGATTATTATGGCCGATTTATTTAGGCCGATATATGGCAGTTATGTGTTGGTTTTTAACCTCTATTTGCAAGATACAATTTAACACTAATAATTACTTAAGAGTAAACACATAAAATATTTCAACAAAAACGTTTAATAAAAAATGTATATTATATTAAATAAAAGAAATTAACTTTTCAATAAAAAAAATAGATAAGTGCACTAAGCAGCATTTTATTACAACATCTGAAAACCTTTAAATAAATAATTTCTTGTGGCTCTTAGAATATACTTTGACGAGTATACTGACGCATTTTGAAAAAAATTTAAAACGCTATTTCAGAAAGAGTGCATTTTCAGCTTTACTTTATTCCCAATAAATCAACGATTCATTTGAGATGAAATTACTTTCTTGTGGCTCTTAGAATATACTTTGATGAGTGTACTGAGGCATTTTGGGGTATATGTCTAAAAATTTGAAAAAGCTATTTCAGAAAGAGAGCATTTTAAGCTTTAAAATATTCTCAATAAATCAACGGCTGATTTTTGATTAACGTTATTTCTTGTGGCTATTAGAGGGCACTATGGAGATGTATTGATGCATTTTGGGATATGTATTTAAACATTTGAAAAAGCTATTAAAACACGTATCTGTAATCTGATATATAGTTAGTGCAGCTCTGGGTGTTGCACTTTTACGTTGGTCCCTAACTACTCTGATTACCGAGCGCTACAGTATTTTCTATCCGTTTTTTCCGACTCGGCAGTCAGCCCGAAGAGAGACCACTGTGCCTTATCCCCGGAGCTTTATCTTTACCGCGGTTCCACAACAACAACACTATGCGGCCCGCGCATGTGCCTGCCTATTAATCGGCTTTTTATACTTGATGCAGAGTATGTAAAAAACACAAAAATCAATCGGCCGACCCCTATTCAAAACCCAATATTATGAAAAAGTATTCTCAATTGTCTTTTTGTTTTCATATCACGAAAACAAAAAACAACTAGCAGAAATTATGACAATGGTGAGAATGCCTTTGTGTAATAGCTCTTTGAAAGTAAATCCCGGAATGTCACCCTATTTCGATGGGATGGAACTTTCAACCCATTAGCAGATGTCACAATGTTGATTTAATTGTAATAGACCAATGAATGTTCATATAGGTAAGGGCTCTAAACTCACTGTTCTCTCTGCAAAGCAGGGCGTTGTGTGTAAATTGGTTTGGGTTATTTTCCACATATTTGACATAATGAGATGATTTAAGATTAAAAGAAATAAGAATAGAAATAATGCATGTTAAAAACCCAAACAAGCCAAATTAGTTATTCTAGCCCTGTAGAAATATATAGTGGGGCTACATAAAATTGCAACCATCCATAAAAATTAGAAATCTGGTCTGATTTGGTCTCAACCATATTGGTTTGTTATAATACATCATGCCAAGACCAACAGACCTGAGGCATTCAGAAGAAATACTCATGATGCCAATATGTCTGGGCGTGATTAAAAACATTTAAAAGAAAAAAAACATCAGCGTCTCTGCTCTCTACTTAAACAAGAACCTGGATGAATCTGCTAGTGCACTATTAACTACTAAGGTTTGTGCAGTATCTATGGAACATGGTGCCATTTGGGACACACCCATATGGTAAGTAGATCCTAATGCCGTCCACTAACCTGACTTTTGGAACCATCATGCGATGCTGCACCATTAGAGTGTGGCAAATGGAGGCCATCATGGTGAAGACCTCCTCACTGGCTGAGTCCCTCCACACCAGGTTGAGCAGCGCATTTGTTTGCTGCTTAGTGTCCAGTTTGCGGACACATTCCCCTGTGATCAGCTGCACTGATATCCGATAACTGTTGTCCTGCAACCATGGAGTAGCAGTCTGTTCATAACAGTCAGGTAAACTGATCTAGCAGTCCGTTTATAACAGTCAGGTAAACTGACATAGCAGTCTGTACATAACAGTCAGGTAAACTGACATAGCAGTCTGTATATAACAGTCATAAACTGACATAGCAGTCTATATATAACAGTCAGGTAAACTGACATAGCAGTCTGTATATAACAGGTAAACTGACATAGCAGTCTGTAAACTGAAACTGACATAGCAGTCTGTATATAAAACTGACATGGCAGTCTGTATATAACAGTCAGGTGAACTGACATGGCAGTCTGTATATACTGTAGTCTGTTCATAACAGTTAGGTAAACTGACATAGCAGCCTGTATATAACAGTTTAGTAAACTGATCTAGTCTGTATATAACAGTCAGGTAAACTGACATAGCAGTCTGTATATAACAGTCAGGTAAACTGACATAGCAGTATAACAGTCAGGTAAACTGACATAGCAGTCTGTATATAACAGTCAGGTAAACTGACATAGCAGTCTGTATATAACAGTCAGGTAAACTGACATGGCAGTCTGTATATAACAGTCAGGTAAACTGACATAGCAGTCTGTATATAACAGCCAAGTAAACTGACATAGCAGTCTGTATATAACAGCCAGGACATAGCAGTCTGTATATAAACTGACAGTCTGTATATAACAGTCAGGTAAACTGATAGCAGTCTGTATATAACAGTTTAGTAAACTGAAACTCATAGCAGTCTGTATATAACAGTCAGGTAAACTGACATAGCAGTCTGTATATAACAGTCAGGTAAACTGACATAGCAGTCTGTATATAACAGTCAGGTAAACTGACATAGCAGTCTGTATATAACAGTCAGGTAAACTGACATAGCAGTCTGTATATAACAGTCAGGTAAACTGACATAGCAGTCTGTATATAACAGCCAGGTAAACTGACATAGCAGTCTGTATATAACAGCTTAGTAAACTGACATAGCAGTATAACAGCCAGGTAAACTGACATAGCAGTCTGTATATAACAGTCAGTAAACTGACATAGCAGTCTGTATATAACAGTCAGGTAAACTGACATAGCAGTCTGTATATAACAGTTGGTAAACTGATCTAGCAGTCTGTATATAACAGTCAGGTAAACTGACACAGTCTGTATATAACAGTCAGATAAACTGACATAGCAGTCTGTATATAACAGTCAAGTAAACTGACATAGCAGTCTGTATATAACAGTCAGGTAAACTGACATAGCAGTCTGTATATAACAGTTTAGTAAACTGATCTAGCAGTCTGTATATAACAGTCAGGTAAACTGACATAGCAGTCTGTATATAACAGTCAAGTAAACTGACATAGCAGTCTGTATATAACAGTCAGGTAAACTGACATAGCAGTCTGTATATAACAGTCAGGTAAACTGACATAGCAGTCTGTATATAACAGTCAGGTAAACTGACATAGCAGTCTGTATATAACAGTCAGGTAAACTGACATAGCAGTCTGTATATAACAGTTTAGTAAACTGACATAGCAGTCTGTATATAACAGTCAGGTAAACTGACATAGCAGTCTGTATATAACAGTTTAGTAAACTGACATAGCTAGCAGTCTGTATATATCAGTCAGGTAAACTGACATAGCAGATAAACTGACATAGCAGTCTGTATATAACAGTCAGGTAAACTGACATATATATCAGTCAGGTAAACAGTCTGTATATAACAGTCTGTATATAACAGCCAGGTAAACTGACATAGCAGTCTGTATATAACAGTTTAGTAAACTGATCTAGCAGTCTGTATATAACAGTCAGGTAAACTGACATAGCAGTCTGTATATAACAGTTGAGTAAACTGATCTAGCAGTCTGTATATATAAAAACTGACATATATCAGCAGATAAACTGACATAGCAGTCTGTATATAACAGTTGAGTAAACTGACATAGCAGTATGTTCATAACAGTTAGGTAAACTGACATAGCAGCCTGTATATAACAGTTTAGTAAACTGATCTAGCAGTCTGTATATAACAGTCAGGTAAACTGACATAGCAGTATGTGTATAACAGTCAGGTAAACTGACATAGCACTCTGTATATAAACTGACAGCACATAACCGTAAAACTGACATAGCAGTCTGTATATAACAGCCAAGTAAACTGACATAGCAGTCTGTATATAACAGCCAGGTAAACTGACATAGCAGTCTGTATATAACAGTTTAGTAAACTGATCTAGCAGTCTGTATATATCAGTCAGGTAAACTGACATAGCAGTCTGTATATAACCGTCAGGTAAACTGATATAGCAGTCTGTATATAACCGTCAGGTAAACTGACATAGCAGTCTGTATATAACCGTCAGGTAAACTGACATAGCAGTCTGTATATAAAAGCCAAGTAAACTGACATAGCAGTATGTGTATAACAGTCAGGTAAACTGACATAGCACTCTGTGTATAAAAGTCAGGTAAACTGACATAGCACTCTGTGTATAAAAGTCAGGTAAACTGACATAGCAGTCTGTATATAACCGTCAGGTAAACTGACATAGCAGTCTGTATATAACCGTCAGGTAAACTGACATAGCAGTCTGTATATAACCGTCAGGTAAACTGACATAGCAGTCTGTATATAACAGTCAAGTAAACTGACATAGCAGTCTGTATATAACAGCCAGGTAAACTGACATAGCAGTCTGTATATAACAGTTTAGTAAACTGATCTAGCAGTCTGTATACAACAGCCAGGTAAACTGACATAGCAGTCTGTATATAACAGTTTAGTAAACTGATCTAGCAGTCTGTATATATCAGTCAGGTAAACTGACATAGCAGTCTGTATATAACAGTCAGGTAAACTGACATAGCAGTATGTGTATAACAGTCAGGTAAACTGACATAGCAGTATGTGTATAACAGTCAGGTAAACTGACATAGCAGTATGTGTATAACAGTCAGGTAAACTGACATAGCACTCTGTGTATAAAAGTCAGGTAAACTGACATAGCACTCTGTGTATAAAAGTCAGGTAAACTGACATAGCAGTCTGTATATAACCGTCAGGTAAACTGACATAGCAGTCTGTATATAACCGTCAGGTAAACTGACATAGCAGTCTGTATATAACAGTCAAGTAAACTGACATAGCAGTCTGTATATAACAGCCAGGTAAACTGACATAGCAGTCTGTATATAACAGTTTAGTAAACTGATCTAGCAGTCTGTATATATCAGTCAGGTAAACTGACATAGCAGTCTGTATATAACAGTTGAGTAAACTGATCTAGCAGTCTGTATATATCAGTCAGGTAAACTGACATATATCAGTCAGATAAACTGACATAGCAGTCTGTATATAACAGTTGAGTAAACTGATCTAGCGGTCTGTATATATCAGTCAGGTAAACTGACATATATCAGTCAGATAAACTGACATAGCAGTCTGTATATAACAGTCAAGTAAACTGACATAGCAGTCTGTATATAACAGCCAGGTAAACTGACATAGCAGTCTGTATATAACAGTTTAGTAAACTGATCTAGCAGTCTGTATATATCAGTCAGGTAAACTGACATAGCAGTCTGTATATAACAGTTGAGTAAACTGATCTAGCAGTCTGTATATATCAGTCAGGTAAACTGACATATATCAGTCAGATAAACTGACATAGCAGTCTGTATATAACAGTTGAGTAAACTGACATAGCAGTATGTATATAACAGTCAGGTAAACTGACATAGCTATTACAATACTGAGGAAACAAAACAATGTAGTGATTAAAATAACGAGGAACAGCACCAAATGGACTAATAACACTTAATAACAGTAAAGTAACTCAATGCATCTTGTCAGTGTTAACAAGCTACCTGTGTGGCCGGAGCCTGAGTGTTGTTGTCCTCCTCCTCCTCAGAATCACTGAGGACCTCTGGCCTGCTGGAGCTTTCTGACACAGGGAGGAGAGGCAGGAGGGTCTGCAGAGCTCGCAGGTACAGATGGAGGCCCTCCTCTGATAGTGATCCTAAACACACACACACAGAAAATGACCTCAAACACATTCCCTATTCCCATAGATTATTTTGGTCATTCCTAACAACTCCTAACATTTGTGTCAGTACAGTACAGTTAACCACACACTATACACCCAGCTTATGACTCATGTGTTTCCAGTATTACTCTTACCCAAGCAGCTCTCCCCAGCCGAGAGGACAAAGTAGAAAAGCCATGGTGCCTGCTTCTGTGCGGCCGCTGAGGAAACTACAGTGGCCTGCAGGGACGCCAGGAAGGCCTCGAAGGGAAAGTGGAGACATGGGTCGGTCAGCGCCGGAATAAAGAAGTGAAAGATCTGCTCTGTGAATGGCGCTGAGATGAACTCCTCAGTGAAGGCTGCAAACACAAACTGTCTGCGGGACGTAGAGAAAAATGTCTTTACACAAATGGCTTGAGTGGAGAGGCCCACAGGACTTACGTAGTGAAGTAGATCAGCGTTATATAGATATTCAGACTGTAAAAGCACTTTAAGCCAATTGCTGATGTAAAATGGACATTATAAAATACATTCCATTGATTTGACCATATGATAATGATCAGACTCAAAGATTAATCACAAGCTGACCTTGACAAATGCGCAGATTCCACAAAGCTTTTACTAATTTGAGAGTGATTTGAGAGCAGTTTGAATGTTACCAACAACCACAACATTTCAATACAGCCAGGTTGACTCGTTTTCACAACCTGACATGGGCCACACTTCCTTGTCAAACTGTGTGTTCACTCTCCACGGAGGAATTTTCAAAATAGTACTTATTTAATTTACAAAATACTGACTGCTTCAGATTTTTTTAAAACACTGAAATCCCCAGCTATTGTGACAACCAGGAAGATTTCAAGTCTTCAAACTCCAGTACTTTAAGTCAAAAGTGAGTTACAGAGTAAAGTGATCCTTTAAACTCATTACCCAAACAGAAACAATGGAGTGATTGAGAGAGTATGTCTTTGCACATTCCAGCTCTGTAAGCACCCCAATATTGTCTTGCCAAACAAAGCTGTTTTAACTGAGTCTGTCACACATATGGTGGGCGGACCGGATGATTAGCTGTTGAAGTAACTGTGTACATAAGTTTCTCACAGCCGCTCCTTGCTTTTCTTCAAAAAGAAAAGAACGCACAGCTTGTTTGTCATTAGAATGTCTCAGATTGAGAGCAAACAGTCGATATTCTGTACTCCAGAGTCTGGGTTGGTTTTATTGCACGTTGTAAACAAGTTGGTAAAGCAATTATGGTGTCCCTACCAACTCCAAGGACAAACAACTGGGCACAGTTTGCATTATCAGTTTACTGGACACTTTTAACAGCAACAGACAAAAGCATTCCGCTCGTGGCCCCCTGAATGTGAGCTCTCACATTGACAGGGTCTGATTTAAGAACAAAGGGCCTTCTCCCTCTGTGTGTTCCTGTTTTACTATCATTGTGAGGACTAAAAGTTACTCATGGACCAAAGGTCCTCATCAGCAGAGTGAATCTAGTGAGGGCATTTGGGTGGTCCTCACGTTGACAAGAAGCGTTAAATGACTACCATTAGGGTTAGAATTAGGCACAGAATTTGAGTTGGGTTAACATTGTTCCATTTTTAATGGAACAAAATTGCCAGACAGTAAAACCATTTTGTGTCTATGCATTTTGTGTGCGGGGTGGCGTGTTTCACTACCCTGGTGAGTCTGAGTATGTTCAGCTTTTGTAAATACTGCCCTCGGACACTAATATTGGGCAAGTACAGCATCTCCTCAGCCTAGATGATTGAAGTCAGGCTGGAATGCGATAAGCAGGTCCGGGATTGGGAAGTAGGGAAAAACACAGTGTTATACCTGGCACCTGTTGTGCAGGAGGAGAAAGTAAAGTGCAGGGGTTTCAGCGTGTGCTCCAGCAATGTGCTCGCCAAAGGGATAGCATGGGATCCAGACGGGGCGTTACTGTACTCCAAAGTGGATGGAAGCTTGTGATTCACCAGAATATACAGCGACCGGTAGTATCCTGACAGACGGAGAAACAGAAATAAAATCACTGTTTGCGTACAGAGTCAAGCAGACGTGAAAGCATGTTAAACTAAATGTTCCTAGCTGCTAACAGCAGGGTAGAAAGACAATGTTTTGTTTTCTGAATGAAGAGAATAGCAGACAAAATGTCAGAACTAGTACAGATAAGTGTGATAACAGTCCACAGACCTTGAAAGCACCTACCTGGGAAAAAATTACAGTGGGGTGGATATGAACACAAAAATAAAAAAATGGGTTTGACAAGGTGGCCATGATGGTAGAACACACTTCAACAGCACTGACAAATCTCAATACGTTACCTTTCTGGACCATATAGTGCAAAATCTGCTCAATTAACGATGCTACAAGATGAACGTCCTGAAGGACAGGAGAATAGGTTCTTTCTGAGGAAAATATCTCCAGCATCCTCATTGGAACGGCCACATTTAAACTGTCATCTTTGCAAGCTTGCAGAAGCCTATAAAAGAGATGGAAAACTTTTGTGATAACCTCTGATTTGTGCATAACTTATTGAGTCAGGTCACTTGACAATAAAACAACTAATTAAGAAGCAGGGTACCAATCCTGGAAAACTGCAGAGGGGAAATTAATACCATAGGTTAAATTTAATGCTAAATTCATGAGAAACAAATTTTGTACCCATTACCTGCAGCAAAATCCTAGAACCCTCTTAATTTGAAAGACACAGGTCTGTCTCTCCGGGCCAGACAGCAGCTTCACAAACTGCCCATTGTATTTCACCAGGTTCTGACTAATCCAAATCTGCAAAGACAAACACATTTTAGCTCTCTGTCAGCGAGGCCTATTTTGACACTGGGCTACCAATGGCTCAAACAATACGTTTGCCCAACACTGGTGCTCACCAATCTCTGTGAATCCTCACTCTGTCTGTAAAAAAACAGGAGCCGTCTTGTTAACAGACTGAGGCTGGCGGCGTCAGAAATTGGTGGCCCACCTCCTGACTGTGCCTGGCAGACACAGTGGTCGAAGTTACCCCTCTGTAGGGCATACTGGTTTGAAAACAAAACCAGGTCAGATACAAAAATAAGCTATACGGACACTCCTATCATGTTACTATTACAACAATTTCACTAGTGTAAACAACATGAGTGTGTGCATTGGAAATATGTTTGTTTTCTCAAATTCCAACTCCATCTCATACACACTAAATACAGTAAACAAACATTTACTTTTATTCAATCTGTTCATCCCGAGGATGGTTTTTACAAGTCAGCACACTAATGAGCCAAAAACGTATGACCAGTCACAATTGAAGCGAACAACATTGAGGGCACAAGTCAAGGTCTGAGTCAATTAGAAGTTCTCATAGTCAACATGAAGTATGTAGGATAAATGGCAGGAGTAAAGACCTGAGTCATTTTGACAAGGGACAAATTGTTATTTCCAGATGATGGGTCAGAGAATGTCTGAAAGGGCAAGGCTTGTACTACATGTTGACTACGAGAATAATGAATTTACTTGTTTGCTAACCAAATGACACCTGTATATTTAGTTGAAGCTGTTGAACAACTATATGGGGAAAAAGGTAACCCACCCACATCCAATGAGATGACCTTCAAACAGCCAGATACTATCTGAGTTTTTAGCTAAAGATATATATATATATATGCTAGTCAATTGGCCAGCAATGACAGACTTGGGAGTCACTGCCCTTACATATTTATCATATTTTACTGTCAATGTTTAGTCATTAACGTGTCTCCCGTATCCTCCTGAATGCACCAGTCTTTGATTTACCACCTGATAGCATTGTTTATTAGCATTGTTTATTACAAAGCATTGTTTATTACCAAGCAATATATTGACCGATTTACATTAATTATGTACTGAACAACATCAACCTGCCCAACAAAGCCTTATTCAACATCATACACAAAAATCTGATGTGTAGCATAGAATGGGAATACTTGTTTCAAAAAACTTTTTGTTTTATATCTGCAAAGTAGTGAAAATAAAAGCAAACAGCAATAAATGGATTAGTAGACATACTTGCTGTTTTCGGTCATGATATCCTCGTATATAGGACTGAATGATAATTGCATTCTTCAATCTTCGTCTTTCATCCTTATTCAAGTTGAAAAACAGAAAGTAAATAATGATTGAAATACATTTCAGCTTTGTGTGGTAGAATTTACGCTGGTGTATTTTACATAAGGGACTACCTCTCTTTTTCTCCTTTCCTCTTGTGTTCGGTGTAGGAGAGATGCTTTTTCCTCCTGAAATACATATTATATATCATTGGCTTGACAAGGCCTAATTTAAGTAGCTAGCTATCTATAGAAATAGCTGAATTAGCCCTCTACACAGTAATAGTAAAAGTAATATCATGTAAATGCTTATACCTTTTTGCTCGCTCCCCCAAGAGACACCTTGGGTCTTGTTTTGAAATCTCCTTCAAAGCTGAAGCTCATGTTTAGATATTTCTAACCATTGATAATTAATCCTCGGCTTAGTTCAATTCAGGTCTTTACAGAGTGGATGCTACCGAAATCTGAGAAAGCAAGTAAAACAGAAACATAAATTGCTGGCTAGCTGTCTGTTATTGACAAGTCGAGGCGTCGGGATTTTAATCCAAATTATAAACAGCTCTTCTAAATAAAGTTAGATTAACGGGCGACTAAACACTTCAAATAGTTAGTTACACATTCCATATCGACAAATACAAATCGAAGAACATCTGGCTTAGTAACAGACAGTAGCTTTCTAGCTACAAATCCCAAGCTAGCAGTTCGCTAGCAGTTCAGAAGCAGCAGAGCCTCTTTAGTTAGCTACATAGTTAGCTACACGTAACTCCCGGCTTTTAGGGAAATCACTCGTGCTGCAGTCCTGTATATGCATTTTAAGAGCATAATTCAGGTCTTTACATTGTCAATCATTCTCCGACTTTATTTGTTACAAAATTGGCTAGCAAACGTCCCTGTTTTGGTTTTGATTGCGGAGCACTGAACGCTGGCTAGGCTAATTGACTTGCTACTAATACTACTAGCTAAATATAACTAGACATATAGCTGGCTCTGCAAATTGACTTGCTACTACTAGATATATATAACTAGATAACGTCATATAGCAGGCTAGGCTAATTGATTTGCTACAACTAGCTAAATATAACTAGACATATAGCTGGCTAGGCTAATTGACTTCCTACTACTAGCTAAATATAACTAGATAACGACATATAGCTTGCTAGGTACATTAGCTAGATAATGACTCAGCAGCTTGAAATAAAGATGAATCGCTCAATATTAGTGGTCTGTCTGCTAATACTTAAAATAAAATCGCATCAGATGTTCAGACAATTCCACTGTTGTTTTAATACTTTGTATCCTTACATAATTGCTAATATAGCTAGCTAGCAGCCAACCCAGTTAGCAAATGTCATCAAGAGATGTCTACACTGGAGCAGGTCGCCTTTAGCTAACCTAGTGAAAACGTATCTACCTAATCATGGCATCTTTGTTCCAACACTATAAATATTTTAGACAAAATAATGTCAATGAAAATGAATCACCTTTGACGAATGATATGCTAACATAAATATACTAACATAAATAAAATAGTACATACGACTTATGTGCGATATTACATTTAACAAAGTGTCTGGTTTGGTCCCTCTCCCCTTCTTTCCAGAAATACAACATAAACTGTTGACTACATCCGCCTCATTAGCATGTTAACATCCTATTGGACACTCGTTTCAATGGTTAAATTCTATTCGCTGAAAACTCCGTTTGACATCATTTTCTAGCTTTGTAGGGGAGCATCAGAAAGCTGCTTTTAGTTATTGGAACAGTATGCTAAAAGGGTTTATAATGCATTGTGCTTTTAGTATACAATAATACATAATGACACCTATACAATAGGACATTATCACACCGGTAGTTGAACTTAAACTTGCTGTGTAAAAAGGGAGACAATGTTGTGCCTCCGAAAATTATTTTTCTTCACATTTTGTTATATTATAGACAGATAATGAATTACTTTTCCCAATCATTCTACAGACAATACCCCATCATAACATAGCAAAAACATTTTTTTTAAATGTGCGCCATTTGTGTTTGAAGACAAAACGGAGATATTGAATGTACATAGGTATTTAGACCCAACCATTCATGTTGAACTTTGATACACCATGTGTCCTTAAATCATCCTCAATGAGATTCTCATTTGATGTAGTCCAACTTTGTCAGAGTCACTGATTGACCAAAGCCATGAAGTCAAAGGAACTTTCTTTAGACCTCTGACGTATCAATGTTTCTAGGCATTGATCTAGGGGACGTTATAAAATATATTGCTAAAGCATTAAAAGATTCCAAGAGCATGTAAGGCTCCATCATTTTGAAATAGAAAAAGTTTGCAACAAAGAGTAGTAGTAATCAGGCAAGAAGGGCCATGGTCAGGAAGATGGCCTAGAACCAACTGTACACACTAGCTTCAGAGGTTTTCTGTAGAGAATGAAAAATATAAAGACAACCATTTTCCTGACAGCATGCAAATCATATAATCTGGTTTGATGAGACTAACATCGAACTCTTAAGGCCTGAATGCCCGACAGTAAATCCAGCAAAAAACAAGTTACTGCAATCAGTTGGCTACAAACATCCCTATGGTGAAGCTTGATAATGAGACTGTGAGACTGGATATATTTAAGGGATGGATGGATGGTGCAAAGTACAGATAAGTCATTGAAAAAACCTGATCTGGAGCAAAGAATCATCTTTCAGCACAACAATGACCTAAAGCAAACAGACAAGACATTTGCTTCTTGAGAAGTCTGGGAATGTACTTTAGTAGCCAGCCTTAACCCAAACTTGAACCCAATTGAACATCTGTGATGAGACCTGAAGACCACAGTTCACCAACGCTCCCCATCCATCCTAACAGAGCATGCCGAATTCCAAGGAAAACTTTCCAAGTGTGCAAAGTGTGCCAGGTTTTCGTCTGCCAGGTTTTCGTGATGTGAAAAGATTAGAGAAAGATAAATAATGTCAGAACTTATTCCACCTTTCATGTGACTTATAACGTGAACAATTCAATTGAAAAACAAACAGAAATCTTAGAGGGGAGAATAAAAAATAAAAAACTTAAATTAATCTGGTTGCATAAGTGTGCACACCCTTTTATAACAGGGGATGTGGCTGCGTTCAGAATGAACCAATCACACTTAAACTCATGTTTCATAGAGGTCATTACACACCTGCCATCATTTAAAGTGAGTCCCTCCAAAATTGATGAAAAGAAAACCAGTCAGAGAGGCTTTCAGGGGGCCTACAGCAGCATAAAAGGAGCTGCGAGGATTTCTGGAAAGTACTGGCTGTGTGCTACATGTGACAACAATCTCCCGTATTCTTCATTTGTATGGCCTATGGGGTAGGGTGGCAAGATGAATGCCTTTTCTTACGAAGAAAAACATCCAAGCCCGACTGAAGTTAGCAAAAACAAAAACATGTGGGAAAATGTGTCATAGTCTGATAAAACCAAGGTTGCACTTTTTGGCAAACTTTTTGTCCAAAAGGTATTTTTGGTGCAAAAACAACAGTTCACATCACCCAAAGAACACCCTACCCGCAGTGAAGCATGGTGGTGGCAACATCATGCTTTGGGGCTGGTTTTCTTTAGCTGGAACCAGGGCCTTAGTCAGAGTGGAGGGAATTATGAACAGTTCCAAATACAAGGCAGTTTAGCACAAAACCTTCAGGCTTTTTATAATGCTGAAGATGAAGAGGAAGTTCACCTTTCAGCACAACAACGACCCAAAGCACACATTCAAATACACAAAAGCATGGCTTCACTAAGATAACATTTTGGAATGGCCCAGCCAGACCCCAGACCTGAATCCAATTGAACATATGTGGGGTGATCTGAAGAGGGCTGCGCACAGGAGATGTCCTAGCAATCTGACAGATTTGAAGCGCTTTTGCAATGAAGAGTGGGCAAGTCAAGATGTGCCATGCTAATAGACTCCCACCCAAAAAGGCTGAGTGTTGTAATACAATCAAAAGATGCTTCAACAAAGTATTAGTTTATGGGTGTGCACACTTATGCAACCAGGTTATTGTAAGGTTTCAGTTTGTTTTTCAATTGAATTGTTCACGTTATACGTCACATTAAAGCTGGAAAAAGTTCAGACTCTCTTTTTCTCATTTTTTCACATCACAAAACCTACCATGGCAGGGGTGAGTAGGCTTTTTATATCCACTGTATGTCCGTTGGATATTTAGGATGAAAAATAGTGTAACAAATTAGCAAACATTTCTTTAAACATATTTTTTTCATTACAAGTATACCTTTTAGGAAAATTCTTTTTAAACAAACAATACAGAATAAATCTCCAGTCTGTCAAAGATACGTCAGCAATTAAAAATTGAAGGAATACATGGCAGGATGTAGCATGCAGCTAATTATGAATCAAAATCACAATGAGCAGACAGAATTAAACAACAATTTTTCAGAACACTTTATCATTAAAACCACCTTTAAGCAAACACTGTCAAGCATTTAACACTGGCAAGTGATGTAAGCAAATATTTATTTCTCCTTTAACTGATTTAAACTATAAATTTTTTCAGCAAAATCAACGACTAGCTAACTAAGCGCTATAGCTATTAGCTAGGTACAGTGCTGTACTATGGTGTTGGTGAAAGTCAGGTGCTCTAATTAGTGATGCTGTTTGTGCCCTGTCTAGTGGATATCAAGGTAGACATAACAAATCAAATCAATCAAAACAATTTTGTAATGCTAAGAGTAACTGATATAAATTATAAACATGGTTGGTTGTATCCTGAATGCTTCTGAATGTTTAACAAAAGTATGACATCAACTTTTCGAATTGTGAAGTTTAATTCTGCTCCTAAAAACGGCTCTTAGTCGTAGTATATTGGCCAAACATTGCTGGTGATTGTTCTTTCAAACGTTGAATAGCAAACCTTGAAAGTGGCCTTGCATGGTACCGTTCTAAGCTCTGCCACAGATACACATGTTTTGGATGACACATGGTAAAAAATCTGACACATTGCTCTTTTTGCAAAAACTCTGTCAAACTTTTTATACATTACTGCTCAAATGTTTGTGGTCACTGAGAAATGTTTTGTTCATAAAAAAACATTAAGTTGATCAGAAGTTCTCTTCTTTTTAAATATTTTCAAAATTGATTGAAAATTGTGCTTAATGTATCCGCTGGAACCGGATATCTTAATAATTTTAGAAAAAGGTGTGAAGATGTTAATGGATTGAAGTGCATGGTTATTGATACCAGACTTCCAAATAGGTCAATCACTCAATAATCACAATATGCATTCATTTTGGTAATTTATGAAAAATCTGTTTTCCCTCCATTTTCAATTAAAAGGTGAGGATCAATTGCATCTGTCACGAATGGGCGAGCTGTGTTGTCACAGGGTTTAGGGGAGAGCACTTATGTGTATCATGTTGATTAGGAGCACAGCCCACCCATTCGTGTCCACTTGTACTACTTTTACTCCTAGGTTTCATGTTCTTTATAATATTTCCATTCAAAATTTGGAATTTCCACCAAAAATATTCTCCATTAGGATTTATCATCAATCAATAATTAGGCTAAACAATTTGCACTAAATCCCCCCAAAAAATTTCACCACACTTTAAAAAACACACATATTCAGATTTAAAAACTACTTTGGATGTTTCAAACACATTGAGGTTCAACTTCAAACACCCTCCAAAACAACCAGATGGTTCGGTGGGGTGCATTACTTGGTTTCATTACACATTTCATCCTGTTTTGAATATTAATATTTTATAGTGGAGGAACAGCCAGATTCCCTCATATTTTGTAAAGTAGTCCAACTTTAATGCAATAGGCATGTCCAGGAAAAAGTAAAACAAAAAGAAAAAAATATGTCATAAATGGATTTCAATATTTTGTGGGTTAAAGAAATACATGAATTAAATATTACGGAAATGTGAACCTTACGATTTGAAAGGTGTAGCTATAAGACAAGTTCACAAATTGATCATCAAAACGAACAGCAATAAGAATAACAACACTAATTATAATAATTGTAATAAATGCATTTCAACAACTAATTCAAATTATATCCATATCAAATCTATAATATAGCCTGGATTTTAAAAAGAAATGAATCACATTTGGAATCAATAGCAATAATTGAATGAGGAATGCTTAAGCCATAAGCAGTTGGTTATGTTTTTATTAGAACCTCTAAAACCACAAAAAACTTTAAACATATAACAAATATACAAATATATCTGTGTTAAGTGTATTTACTGTGTTAAGGTTACTAGGCTGAAATACATTGGGAGATGTTATCAATAGGCTATGCTCTGCAGCCGAACAAAATGATTTGCACGTCCTCCGCAAATTAGCCAGGAAAATGTAATTTAACGAAGGACGTATATGTCAGCAGTCTATCGTATGCAATTACGTGTTGCAGGGATTTGATAGCACATCTAATGACAGCCTATCTAATAATGGAATTTAATCCAATATCTTTTTCGAGAGAAAAACTCTCTAACGATGACTTCTTTAACAAATTAAATTGCCCAAATGATTATGAGCCACAAATGTGTTTCAAAGCATTCTAAAACATTAATTTAATTTAATTTGTCCCAATTTAAATCTATGTATTTATGGCAATCAAGAGACAGGTCCGCTTAATTTGCCTTATCATGACGAATATATTTACCAAGGATAATTAATATATAAACTCGATTTGTCATTTGATTTGGATTTTTGTTAATTGTTAAAGTAATTATGGCGCAAATTCATAGCTTTCAGGAAATACTGGGGGTTTATGGTCCGCTTCCATCTCAGGGTGCCATATAAATTGTCCCTCCTGTTGATGTGATGAAAAGGGGCAATAAATCTTAATGATTGTTGCAGGCCAATACTAAATGGCTTCATATTTCATTGGGGCTTTAATGGAAATATTCATGTAGCCTCTTAATGAAATTAAAACGGCGGAGGATACAAACCCCATATTAAATGGTGTGGGCCTGTTAAGATATATAAAAAAGTTACGTGTTATTGTGATTCAGAATGCCCAGATGTTGTTAATAAATTCTAGAAAATGACGAAATTTGACTGCCAAAAGGTTTTCTTAACGTATTTCGAAGCTTATCGTAAAAAGACAAATTTATTAATGTTTCAAATGTCAAAAGGCAAAAATTATCTGAGGCCTAAGCGAGAAAAGCCATATCAAGATTACCCCAATTCCATTATTTGATTAGCTTTTAAGTTTAGGCCTTCTTTTTTTGTAGTGGACGTGGACTCCAATTACATGATGCCACACATCATTCTCAGACTCAGCTATTATTCCGTAATCGGTCATGATATCATCAAGGTTTCCTATTAAACGGTGATCCTTTAGTTGGAACTACCCTGTGACTTGTTGATTTCCCCAGAGCAAATAAACGTCTGCCTCGGCCCCAAGAGAGTGGTTTGCTGATGAATTGACAAAAACTAATCAGCTTTATTGGGAGACAGGTTAAGGGCAACAGGGTGTCAATAATTCTAATTTTGACCTCTTCCTCCATTAACTTTAAGTGGCTTATTAGACCAAAAGACAACCACTGGAGCTAGGTTACAGACACAGTATCTTTAGGCCTACATGAGCCCAGCTCTAATAATTATAGCAATGCTTCATAATTGCAGTCTCAATGTTGGACATATGACCAATCATTTTTTTTCTCACATTTTCGTCTCGTTTGATGATAATAAGGTCACCTTTAATTGTTAAATATGGCCTCGCATTTTTTGGCTCGTAAATAAAACCAGTGATAGGATTTGAACCTAATATGCCATTTCCGCGGACACAAATTAAGCCATCGTTTGTCTGGCACTAGACCTGATCTCTGCCATGAAATCAGTCAACAAGAATTAGTTGCAATTTAATTGTATTTCGAAATCCAACAATTCATATTTTTATTATATTTATTATTTAGAGATTTGTCTGCATGCCTCCAGGTGTTTTATTATTCTTTATTTCTGCAGTGCTGGGAGGCAAGACGATGAGTAGAATCTAGCAGTAAATGCAGGGGATATTCTATTCAATCAATCGATATAGGCTACTCGGGTTTGGGTAGAAGCACACGGCTTGATCTTATACGGTGATTTTATACTTGATAGTAGGTGCATGATCACCATTTGTGAACGGATTGCGTAAATGGATAATGTATTTCTCAGCTGGGCTACTAAAATCTCTCCGCATATAAACAGTAGGCTATTTGTTTGGTTATCATTAGGTGATTTAGGTCACTCTTATCTATTGTGACTAGACGTATGTCCTCCATACAATTTCATATTTTTTGTATTACTATGTTTCAGTAGGCCTAATAATAATTGTGTCTCTGCGTTTTTGTTAAGGGGCTAAATGGTTACGCCCAACTAACATTTTAAATTACAGGCTCTGTATCTGAAGGCTCATATTTAGGCAAAAGCCAAAAATCACAACATTGATTTACATGTATCCCTTTTCAGTCTTCATCTTTTCAAGTCAGGGTAAAATTATTGAAAAAGCAATTTCCCATGATTGTAATTACAATTTTACGTATTTTAATTAAACATGCCTCCACAAATATGACTTTAGGCAATATCGTGTATCTTCTTTGTTAATTGAATAAACATCCAACTATTTCAATACTTTTTTCAAAATGACCTTTTCATGAGTTACTTATTATAGCAAAGTGGGATGGGTAATTTGGAGAGCTATAGGCAATGTATCAACAAAACACACTGAATTCACGACTTGCATTGACCAATGGGACAGGCGAATGTCAAACGGGTGGAACCAATCCCCTATCGAATAGGTATTAAGTGTTATGTAGCCTACAGATTCACTGCTCACACTTTAGATCATCGAGAGGTGCAACGACAGACCCTTCAACATCGGTTAGATAGCCTACACTTGTCCAACGTCTGAAAACCACGGAACACTGGTTGAAATGGAGAAATCAAAAAATTTCCGCATCGATGCGCTTCTCGCTGTTGATCCGCCGAAGGTGCAGACATCTCCACTGGCGCTTGTAACTTCTTTATCCTCCTCTTCCATTTCGTCGTCAGGAAGTGTACCAACTTCAGAACTAAATGCCGACTCTTTACGGACTGAGACGCCGTCTCCGCGGAGGATTTCCTCCTGTGGCTTAATTCCTAAACCCGGCTTCTTGAACAGTCCCCACAGTATGGTTGGATTAAATCCCCAGAGCAGTGCAGGGCTACCTCCCCAGGCTCTATATGGCCACCCTATGTATACCTATTCTCTAGGGCAGCACCCTGCCCTATCCTACTCATATCCTCATGGGTCGCATCACCACCATCCCGCCGACCCTCTCAAACTCTCTGCCGGGACATTTCAGCTCGACCACTGGCTGCGAGTCTCCACTGCCGGAATGATGCTCCCGAAAATGACAGATTTCAATTGTGAGTTTTGTGAGTATACCTACTTTTATTTTTATATTTTTATCGTGTTGTCATCTGCATTTGGATTACATTATTTTGAAATGCTTATTAACAATATACGATTTTGTTTAGGCTATACGTTTTTGTTTCTTTTTATAGCCTTTTGGCTAATAGATGCATTTTAGCCTACATTACACCGGAACTGGTAACTTTAAATTGTTGTTTTATGTCTTTGACCAAATGCTGAAGTAATATTTCCATGTAATGTCTAGCATGGCAAGGAAAGTACTGAGTAAGAGAAAAGAGGGTGAAAGGTTTACAGAGAGGAAATAAAATGGACAGATAATCGACAGTGGGAAAGTGACGGAGAAGTGAGAAACCCACACTGTTTGCTCAACAGATACTGCCTTTCTGTTCCCGTTCGTTTTAACGAATTTGTGAAAATGATGTGGGAAAATGCTTCGCTCCTTGCTGAATATATATAATATGGTAATGTTAGATGTTGACAAATAATATTAGGTGAATTTAGATATGGATGTCACATAATATTTTATGAAGGCTATATGTCAAACGTACATAACACATTTAAGACTCAGCAAGGTCCCCAGCATTGTACCCTATAATATGATAGATCTGAATTCCAAATTAAATTGTATTGCACATATAGGCCTGGGATCTCAATAAGGACCTATGAAAACTTAATTTCAGTTAAAAATATTTAGCATATATCGCTACATACATGTTTTATTGTTGTGTAGGTCTACTCCAGGGCATTCTCGTCCTTATGCATATCGTGTACATGCCATATTTAAAGCATGTTGCCATGCTTTTCCTGATCTCATAAGATAAATAAATGTGTTTTACATTCTAGCTCAGGCCCAGTCGAACCTACTTGGAAAGTGCAGAAGACCAAGGACTGCATTCACAAGTCAACAGCTTCTGGAGCTGGAGCATCAATTCAAACTGAATAAGTATCTTTCGAGACCAAAGCGCTTTGAAGTAGCTACGTCCTTGATGCTGACGGAAACGCAGGTATGAGCGCCTTTCTAACAAATATACGTTTGTTTGATAGCCAAAGCGATAAATACAAATGTGACCATACTCCATTTTATTTGAACATAATGTGTGTTCTACAGACAGGTGCTGCTTCATATCCAGTACGCATCGGGCATGCGCGTATCAGAAAAACGAGCTGGTCTCACAGCATCTCAGCAATATATTCTAATAGAATATTTCCATTTTCAGGTGAAAATTTGGTTCCAAAACAGGCGAATGAAGTGGAAACGGAGCAAGAAAGCCAAAGAGCAAGCAGCACAAGAAGCCGAGAAACAGAAAAGCAACAAAAACGGCCAGGAGAAATCCGACGAACAGGAACAATCGGATTATCAAAAGACTGATTCTGTAAAAAGTAACAGAATTAGAGACTGCAGGGACAGTGATGATGATGAAGGTGAAAACTTCCTCTACAATTCCTCGGACTGCTCATCAGACGATGAAAGAAACCACACTAGTGATTTAAGTCCTCAACCTTGAACCAAGGGCAAACCATGTCTCTTTTTTAATAGGCCAACAATGTGACTGGAATTTCCACCCAATTACAGCAGCATGTACAGTAATATCAATCTTCAATCAGTTGGAAATTCGTAAATCAATTATCAATTAGATAATTTGAAAAATGCTACGTGCGTGACTGGTAAGCATTGAGCGCAGAATGGTCCTATATGCGTTGTTAGATACCCTATGCGTTTCAGAAAACAGTATTAAGATGCAATCAGCTATTTGTAACTTTGCATGGTTATTTGCCAGTGTCATGTTTTTTCACTCATTTAGTTTAAGATTCTTGCATTTCTTTCCAGCGAAATTTTTGCAATTCTTGCATTTTCATTTAGGACTTTATGTGTGATGTTACACTTCTTGTGTGTTAAATAGCAGAAAAATAGCAGAAACATGTTTATTTTTGTATACTGTATTTATAAAATTGCCTCAACGATTGCATGCTAATTTATTGTTAACCGTCTCCCATGGTACAGACGAGATTAAATAAATATTTTTGTTATAAAGCGTTGTTTTTATGCTAAAGCATCTACATTTCTGAAATACAGTAGCTCATATGGTCCCATTTCGGAGCCAATTTGGGTTTCTTATTGGGGTAACCTTATTTTCTTATTATACCCTACAAAAAGACAAGCTCAAGTTACAGTTAAAACATTTTTAATTTAAGTTAGAACAATCCTTGGATCCAATTTGTTCCATTTCCGCAGTAGGTATGGAACCCAATGTGTTTTTCTCTGTCGAGAAAAAGGGTTGCACATAAAAAAGGAAGCTATCGGGACAACCAAGAAACAGGAAACACTTCTTGAACGCTATATAGACCCAAATCTGTTTCAGTAAAGATTAAGACTATCATTTTACAAATGTGTAATCTTGCATATTGCATGCAGAAATTCGAATGGTTGTGATGCTCGCCGCTTAATATTTTTTTGCAGGTGTTTAAGGGATGACAACTAGAAGGCCTAATGATCTTGTTTTGCATCCACCTACAGTCAATATTAACTAGAGGTTTCAAAGAAATTTAACACGAGCACATTGCTGGTCTGGTGTGAAATGTTTATCCAGTCGGACACTGGACCGGCTCAGATAATATAGCTATAAACAGCGACACACATGACCCAACCAGTCAGATCAGGAAGACGACAGACCAATAGACCAACCAAGTGTAATAGTTATATGGGAAGGCTAGTGTATTTAATTTAGGCTACCATATTTACACCATAGCATGCCTACGCATTTACGAATTTGAGCTAAGCATCTCCAAGAAGGCCTTATTGGACAATTAGTCTATCTGATAAGCGATAAAACATTCAGCATGCAGTGCTAGGTATTTCTAATGGTATGAGAAAATAGTTACCAATAGGCCGAATTTCAATCAATATTTGGTTAGTAGGCTTCCTTAAAAATTAAGTTTTTCAGAAAATGTTTGTTGTAGCCTACCTCGTTTAGCAAAATAAATTGTCACTCAATTAAGGTGCAGTTCATTATATTCTTCCTTTTCTGACATAAGTATCAGCCAATTTCACCGTTTTCCATTGACTCCTAAAAAGTCACACTGTTTGACAGATATTCACACTAACATGCACTGACTTTTTGTTTTTGCTAAATGATGCATATTTACTAGTCAACGCAGACGCTCCCCACGCACCCATTAAGAGCCGGTAGATGTAATTGCTCATAAGATAAGTATGTGATCCAGATCAGTTTAGCCATATAAAGAGTCAGTGAGGTCGTGGGCGTTACAACCCCGTTGGCTTAACAGTCTAGGTTGGATGGTAACGAGACTCGTAACATCAATCATACAAATTATAACAGTAAAACTCCATACATGCAAAATATATTGTTAAACGCAAGATCAGGTTAGGTTTGTTTTTTCTTTTCTTGGGTGCAGCTCAACCCCTTTTCTTCAAACTGTTTATTGTGTGTTTACAATAAATTAGCGTTTGACAATCATTTTGGTTGTCTGTGCATTTTGCTGTCATTGTTTCTTTTCATTGTTATAATTTCATGATTTATGTTACGAATCTCATTACCATCCAACCTATTGAAGCCATAAGGGGTTCGTAACAATCGAACAATCGGCATAATTGAGGTCACTAAATTTTAGAGTTAGATGTTTCTGTAACTGATTATCAGTTTAGTAAATTCTTTACCTTTAAAAGTGGAAACCTTGTTTTGATGAGAAATTGCTTTCGAAATGTGCACCAAAAGTTTCCAGTTTCCCATGTGACTGTGCTATGGTTATTGATTGAAAACTAACACAGCAAACAGATAGTTAACCCAGCTGGTGAGGATACATAGAAAGAAAGCAGAGATAGACAAAGAGGGAAAGACAGAGAGAGATATGGTTTATCAGCTCATCAACACCCTCTAGTCAGATAGAATGGGAACACACTCTGGGAAGGCAAGAATGAGAGAAAAGCTTGTGGTTACCTGCAAACTATAAGGTTGTCACCCATCCAAGTTCCCTTAAAGTTGTGCAATATATAAGGAATGGGGTGATTTGGACACAAGAAAGTCAGTCAGAATGGAACACTCACACACATATAGAACCATTTAGAAACAACCAGACAAATCTAACTATTTACTGTAAAATTACAATTAGAACATTTGAGCTTTTAGGCTCAACCTCGTTATGTTGTATTATCTTCCTTTATGTGTTATGACGTTCTTTAGTTGACTTTTTCTTTACCAGAGTGAGTCACTCACCAGCACATATAAGCATACCGTCTTGGAATTCTATCAAATTGCACGACAACTCATACATTGGAATATTTATTAAACTATTCTTAATTTGTTTGCTTGCAGAAAAGGCATAGCCTCGCATTTGTGTCTTTATTTAAAATACTATAAATAGATGTCACAGATACTTTAAGGGTAAAGGCCCCCTTACCATTGAAGCCATTGTAAGATCTGGTGGAGTTTTCTCCCACTGACCTCACAAGCCCTAAGCTTTGTTAATGGTGCTTATTACTAGTAGCAAGCATCAATAAATAAATTAAAACAATAAAAACCCAATGTAATTCCATTCTTATATGTAGTCTATATATAATGTAAGTGAACATGAGATTAGAGATAGCCATTAGTCTTTTAAACATTTTGATAAATTGAAGGGTAAATGCCTTATAATGAATGAATAGTGATTCAGTTTGTGCATCTGATACAAGGTCATAAACATGGAAGCTTGAGGATGAGCAGAGGTCAATATTGCACTGTGATGCTAATGGAAGATTAGAAAGTGACATATGAAGTTATCTATCGACAAACATATGCAAATCACACACTTTATGGTTAAGGTTGTACACAACAGAAAATGATAAGAACTCATGATTGGCAGAAAACCTTGGTATATGTAAGCAATAGGGTGTGGTACATGACCAATATACCACGGCTAAGAGCTGTTCTTAGGCATGATGCATTGCGCTGGTAATATTTTACAAACCTCCAACATGCCTTTTTGCGCTTATAAAAACAGTTACCAATGTAATTAGACACAAAAAACGTAGTGATGTCATAACCATGATATACAGTCTCATGCAAACCTAGTGGATTGCATCCTAAATGACCAGTAATGTGATGTCATAACCGTGGTATACAGTCTCATGTAAACCCAGTGGATTGCACCCTGAATGATCAGTAATGTGATTTCATAACCGTGATAGTCTCATGTAAACCTAATGGATTGCATCCTGAATGATCAGTAATGTGATGTCATAACCGTGATATAGTCTCATGCAAACCTAGTGGATTGCATCCTAAATGACCAGTAATGTGATGTCATAACCGTGGTATACAGTCTCATGTAAACCCAGTGGATTGCACCCTGAATGATCAGTAAAGTGATGTCATAACCGTGATAGTCTCATGTAAACCTAATGGATTGCATCCTGAATGATCAGTAATGTGATGTCATAACCGTGATATAGTCTCATGCAAACCTAGTGGATTGCATCCTAAATGATCAGTAATGTAATGTCATAACCGTGGTATACAGTCTCTTGTAAACCCAATGGATTGCATCCTGAATGATCAGTAAAGTGATGTCATAACCGTCATATAGTTTCATGTAAACCTTGTGGATGGCATCCTGAATAATCAGTAAAGTGATATCATAACTGTGGTATAGTCTCATGTGACCTAGTGGATTGCATCCTAAATGATCAGTTATGTGATGTCATAACTGTGGTATAGTCTCATGTGACCTAGTGGATTGCATCCTAAATGATCAGTTATGTGATGTCATAACCGTGGTATACAGTCTCATGTAAACCCAGTGGATTGCACCCTGAATGGTTAGTAATGTGATGTCATAACCGTCATATACAGTTACATGTAAACCTAGTGGATTGCATCCTGAATGATCAGTAATGTGATGTCATAACCGTGGTATACAGTCTCATGTAAACCCAGTGGATTGCACCCTGAATGATCAGTAATGTGATGTCATAACCGTGGTATAGTCTCATGTAAACCTAGTGGATTGCATCCTGAATGATCAGTAATGTGATGTCATAACCGTGATATAGTCTCATGTAAACCCAGTGGATTGCATCCTGAATGATCATCCTGATAACTGTGGTAAATGTATCCTCCATCATCTGGTGAACAATTTTTGATAAGCGATAAGTCACCTTAATGTATGTGGTATTTGGCAAGTATTTGCTTAGCCTAGTTATATTGACCATAGACCACAAAACAGTATAATACAATGTATTAACACATATTACTACACAAACACAATGGAATATTCTGAATACAAGAAAATAAATGTGTGAACTTGTTTCACACTGCCCCCAAGAGGAATATATTATTAGTATTACTATTACATGGTCAACGTATAGACATCACAAACATTAACTGAACACAACAATTATTTTTATACATTCCATAGGCATAACATACAGGAATCACCTTCACATACAGTGTTTTTAAATCTGTGTTAAAACTGTTTATTATTGCCCGTATGCATAAATGTATACATTATTAATCTGCTACTTATTTTTCACATACAAACACTGCATTCCAGTGATACATGGTAAAAACATAATAACATAGTGTTCTGTACATATAAACAGAAAGTCAGAATTCAAAATTTGATACTTGAGTCTTGTCCACAATGGTATGGTAAGTCATTGCCACATTATAAACCCTTATTTATAAGAATGTTTCCAAAATCACAGAAGGAAAAAACTATTTGGTACGTTCATAACTAAATGACTAAGAACTCCAAGTTAAGTAATTTCCATTCAGAAGGCTTTGAGGCCATTGTCAAAATTGCACAAACACAAAATTAAACTGTAAAAACACAATTATCAACTGCTTCAATGATGGTGATAAGTTTCTCTATTTGTAACAACGGCAAACATTTATCTGTGTGCTCTAGAGTTTTAGTTTAGTGTCTTTGGCCTCCATGGCCTTGGTTGCCACCTCGGCTCTTTCCGACATAAGGTCTGCGTGCTCAGCTGGTCCCTGTGACTTGGCATTTCTCAGTAGAAAGTGACTGATGAACAGCTTCAAGCCCTCCCGCAGCATTCTTAGCTTAGGAATTCCCGAAATCCTGACAAGACAAAAAACAATGACAGACATTGATCCTGAATTTCACACGGCAGCAGCCTCAATTCTAAAGGACCAAAAGAGAGGCTTTTACAAGTAGTCGAGAAGAACAATCTGGTCTTGATATCACTTCCTCAAAACCTATTACAGAGGGACCCTAAACATTTCTACATGCTAAAAACACTGGTGTGTGTGTGTGTGACTAATAACTAATTTTACAACATTTTGTGCTGGAAGCATGAGACCATATGAGAACCCATTAGAACAGGCTCACACTCAGCTACTATTTGCAAGCCTCTAGACGGCTCAACACTTGAACTAGACTGACTACACACACACATACAATTCACATGCAGACTTCATACCTTCCGTTACCAGACTAATTTTTACTCTCCATCAATGCACAGACTCACTTAATATTACTACTACTGACCAAACTTTACCTCATACATATGAAAATACTGCAGTTAACCACTTCACCCCATCTTTTCAAACTTTTTCACATTACAACCTTTTTTAGTAATAGTATTTTTAGTTGAATACTCTTAGTGTCATTGTTAGAACATTGTAATGAGGGAAATGCCAAGTTTAGTTGAATAGTGTGTACTATGTTCATATGACAAACTTTGAACCTAGATATGACATGTTATGTCACTCACCTTCCAAAAATGTTGGCAAGATCATCAGGCGCTGTGTCTTTCAACAGCTTAGTCAACACCTGACGTAGGAACTTCACTTTAGGTTTGTCCAACTCCCCAAACTCTACCACCTACATAAAACCGGACATAAAGAGAAAGTTGCACACAAATTAATTGCAAAGGGAAGCAAACTGAAATTTTGGGAAGGTCTTAAAACTAGGAGCGCCAGAACTGTTTTCACTCCTTTATGCGCCAGACCCACACCCCCCCCAGCCTCATTAACATACGAATCATCCCAATTAGCATTTTACTCAAATAATATGTATTTATTGTCTTGTAACCATAAAATACAAAAATAAAAGCATGATTTTAAAATGCAAAGGCTATGGCGTTTACATTTCTAAAAATCGAATGAATGATAATCCATCAAACAATATCTCCTATTTTGATGTAGTGCTAAAACATTTAAGATCACGAGCGACATGCACAATCAAATGATTTGCGCATGATTGGCCAATAAACTAATGGGTTTATAGTTATTTCTCCGGTCCACAGTCGGCACACAGCTTCGGTTGTTTGTGTCCTGAGAAGGACACGCAAACTAAACCGGTTGCACTGCGCACAGTGTATGTATCATATAGAACGGACCAAAACGGGTCCAGTTTCATATAGAACAGACCAAAACGAATACAGTTTCATATAGAACAGACCAAAACGAGTCCAGTTTCATGCTTTTCCGCCATATGCGCCCCGGACTTACAAAAGCGCAATGATACTTTGAGTTCATCAACAGACATGTCCCACGTTACTGGTCCTCTGTCTGCATGAGTCATTATATTTATCACCCATTTGGGGTAAGCCGATTAATAATTATTGTTTATATTCGTTTAATTTCGATACAAAACTATATTTTGTTGAAGTCTCTTGTAGGCTATATGAATACACTGAGGTTCATTCGTTATTAAATATTGAGTGCAATAGGCGCATGACACATAGAACTAATAAATAACAAATTAAATGAATGGGCTATATAACATAGATGTAATTGGATGAATTCATTCTGTTTATTTAGTGTAACATTCCTTTATAAACTTACCTCTTTCTAGTTTATTCAAATTCAACCAAGCCAATCTATCTATTGTCTATGTGTATCTCTCAGTCTTTTGTCTCCCATTCAACCATTGACGTCATAAGCCCAAGTGAGGTGTGATCGGTGTCTGGGTACCGCAATTAGCGGCTCCTGGGTACAAAAGCCCAGCGGCGTGGGATTTTGGCGACAGGAAGGCAGTTTAGGTATCAAAAAACATGTAAATAGTAGTTTTATATATTGTTCGGTTTGTGATTTTGAAATTCTGAAAACAGGACAGGGTAAACTGCACGTATTTAGGAAAAGTCATGGAAGGACAAGGCTGTAGCTTTTCAAAATTATATATTTATTTTAATTACTAACCGCTGTGGCCGCAGGCACAGCTGTTGGCGCTCCTAATGTTAAAAAAAAACAGAATTGCTGGCCGGTAGAGTTCATTAAGGGTGAAGAAACATTGGGCCATATTCTTCAACCGTTCTTAAGAAGAAATTCGTACGCAGTTTCCACGAAGATTCTGACATTCACCAATGTTTACTTATCTGGAATTTGTTCTTAGGAAAGAACAGAATCTACGCACAGCGAAAAGCACTCATACGCAGATTTGCGCGCTGAGATTTGACAAATCATTAGTCTCTGCGTTTTCATCAAATGTACAGTGATTTAAATATTATGAAGAATGACATTATAATATTCAATGATTTCAAATATTTGCATATATTTAACACTTTTCTGTGGATGGCACACCCGAGATTGCGGTCATGCCGATTATGTCCAATGCGCTGGTCCAGCTCAGTAAGGACAGTGCACGCCTTTCCCCCTCCTGTGGTCAGCATCTCTCGTTTGTGTTTGGCAATACTTTTTTTGCCTCAAACTTCATGTCAAACCATTTCTTTTTTATGTCATCAGTGGTGCGCCCTTCCCCTGACACAGCGTTCACAGAACGAGTGATTAAATCCCATGCATCCTTTTTGTATTTGATTTTGCAACCACTACTGACGCTGCTAAATATTACATGTTTTTGTCTGTTCACTTTTTGCTGATGTATTTCCACTTCTGAACTACTGAAGTTTTTTTTCTTTTGGCGTCTGATCCTCTAGTGTCTTCACATTTTCGTTTCGGCATTTTTGCATTCTCCACTTCAGTTTTTACGATGAGTTTCCACTCCGCCCTGCAGTTCAATGCCCTTTTATAGGAAATACCTATGCTAATTAGGAACAACTGACACGTGCATTCAATTTACGAAGACGTGGTACTCATAATTATAGGAACGTAATTGCGAACAATTATGCAATTAAGAACACGTTCGTGAATTTGAGTAAGACTTTTCTTAGGACCTTTCATAGGAACAAATTTAAGAAATACCTTGGGAAAACATTGAAGAATATGGCCCATTGACTGCAAGTGGTAACACACTCCGTTCACTGCTTGCTTCAATACAGCAGAACTCTATTAACAGTTGTGGAATATGGTGTCAGACCTTTAGTATGGAGAGGGCGAGGCTCTTTCTCTGGAGGAAGCGTGTGACCAGCTGGACCAAGTTGCTGAAGGTATGGGTGGACAGAGTGGATAGGTCCTTGAATTTGTCCCACAGGCTAAACTGAAAAGTCATCTGGACACACAGACATCATATGATGTTAATTGAAAGGCCATCTGGAAACACACACACACACACACACAGCAGAAACTGTAACTGAAAGGTCATCTGGGGAAACACACAACAGAGGATATTAGAGGTTATGGATGAGCTCCATCCTCTCATGTGAGGCTTGTGCATGCATATCTTCACTTCAACACTCCAGTAAGTGACTTGCAGTGGTAAAAAGGAAGTCTTTACAGTATTAACTGTATAATTTTCAAAGGGGTTTCTTGCATGCAGTCTGCTACAACATTTCAGTAGGATTGACATCGGGGCCTTGATCAGGTAATTCAATAAACCACAATTTCTTTTTTTGGAGCCATAATGTTGCAACATGTAGCAAGCCTTTAGATCAAAGCTCTGTTAAGCTTTTTAACATAATTAAAAACACATAAAATACAAGATTTTTTTCCAAGGGGTGTACTTACTTTACAAGACTATTTGAAATCACATAACCCCGATCTGCTCGCAAAAAACAAACATTCCAGCCCAGGTCAGATTAGAAGTGTTGTAGGCATCGTTGCGTATTTCAGTGAACAAATATCATCCAGAGTTAAACTGAGGGTCATGGTTGAGTGGCTTCAGTGTGAATGCCCCATTCCAAATACAAGTGAACGGCCACTCGAAAATCTGGTCCTGTGCCTTAACAATGCGTCTTTGTGTGCTTGAGGATTATTTCCTCCATGCCCATGTTATGTAATTCATTAGCATCTATAAAGGGGAACACTTCTTCTAGATCAACACTCTGGGAGGCGTGGTTATTACGGGCCCTTTCCTCGTACCTGAAATCGCCTGTCATGCTCGCAAAACTTCTCTCCCAGTACGGCGTAGAAGGTATTGAAGCTCTTCTCCTGAAGACAACAGTCCATTAACACATGGACGATTTCTCTCTCCTGCTGGTCCTTAAGCCCCAGTCTGCAATTGAAAAATAATCTATAATCACTGAATGAGATGCGTGTGTGCCAGAAACTAGCTTGCTGTCTGAGGGAATTGCAGTGCTACAAAAAAGACAGGACGCAACACAGACCTTATTAGCTTCTCAAAAGCATCCAGGTAATCCTCACTGGTCATGATCACGCAGAAGATATTTCTCCGAATGTCCGTGTTCATTCTCTGTTTCCGGGCAAGATCTAAGACCTTAGAGCTGAACTAAGGAAAAAGTTGGAAAAAGCAAATCAAATGTTGATGACGAAGACCTATGGTATGGATTTTTGGAAAAACATTGGGGGACATATTTATGCAGAACAGTATCCTTCAGTTCGACACTGCAGCACAGACCTGTAAATCAAATAATGAATTATTCTGAATTACTCTGTAACACTATGTAAACAGGCTCAGATCTTCTACGGTTTTATTACTTTTCCTTCTGCAGTGGTGGGTTTTTGTGTCTTCATGCCCTGGTCAGCTATCATGGGGGCTCCGCTCCACGATGAGCCCACGATCCACCAGCGGCCCACCTGCTCAGCAGCCAGGAGATTCTCCAAAGACACCCTCAGCTTCACATCGCTGTTCCCTGAGCTCTGGTGGACCTGAAGACAGTGGTTATTTGGTCATGATGCACATAACGCTGAAATGTCACCACAATACAGGTTTAGGATCCGTTTAAGAACAACCTCAATTCCAATCACAGCTCACCTTAGTGCGAAAAACCAAATATCACATAACTGAAATAACAACGCCCTCTGCTGGTTTTAGCTAAAAAAGCTCCTTGTGCTAAAAAGGGGTGGGACCATATGGGATACGGTTCTCACAATTAAATATTCCATACAAAGTTCATTATTCTATTATTTTCGATTCGAATATAAAGCAAAAATAACTTTTATTATTTAAAATAAAACACAGCAAATGATGAACAGCAAATCTCTCTTTAGGAAAACTTCTAGCATAACATAAAAAGTTCAGTGACTGAGTAGGTAGGCTTGGCCCTCCCTTACACATTTTTTGTTCATTGACTGACATCACGTGTCCGATTGACAGGAATACCCTGCGAAGCTGAGTAGACAGTTAGAACGAATGTGCGCTTGAGCATTTAGGCCGATATTATTATAATTTTGTGCTTTAAGTTTTTCAATTATATGAACTTAAATGTTTTGATTGTTCATATCTCTTTTTTGATTAACAGCACGGCAAATTTAGCACTTCCTCTATATTTATTGTGTTCGATTTGAATAGTAGACGAAGCTAGCGAACTCCCATTAACCTTGCATGATATGTGCTGTTGCCTTGAGAAGCACGGCTAGTTCATCCATCTGTCGCAAGAGAAATGCACTTGGCTTCTTTTTAAAAAGGCTATGAACTACAGACAGAAGTAGATGCTACTTCCGCATTTTTATCAACCCGCCCATATGGGGTGGGGCCTCGTCACAGATTTTCAAAACAGTTTCCGCCATCTTGCTAACCCGATCTGGCTTTTGGAGAAATTAGTTTTAGACTAAACACAATGGCACAAAGTAATTTTGAAGACGAAATGGAAGAAAGGGATTTTGAAGATCTGTTGCGCGAATCCGATGTTCGTGGCTGCCTGTACGAGCCGCAATACAGCGAAACAAAGTTGCGGTTGACGGAGGAATAAGAGGCTGCTGCTGCAGGAGCGAAGCTTGCCTGGCGGTCATGAGGAAGAGCCCGTACAGAGTCGAGCTGGGGCGGACTGGTGGTGCCAGTGCTCTCGCTAGAGTCCCGCTGCTGTTGCGAATTTCAGCTATGCCATTTTCTTCTTGAAGAAATAACTGAATCTGCATTAGAAATGGGACCGCCAGCATGCGTAATAGAGTACCCCAGCTTTGATCCACACGAGTTTTTGAAACTTATTTCAGGATTCCGAAGGTCAATGGGAAACGCCAGCCAAAGCACGCAGGGAAAAACAGACACTTCAGTATAAGTGAGTATTTATTTGTTGTTCACGTCAGTTAGCTGAGCTATCGGTTATATTTACCGAGCGCAGCATTTACCATTTACATATATGCTAGCTAGCCTATTATAGGTGCAAATAGCTTGCGTTGCTAACGTTGTGCTTATTGTTTTCAGACAATATCGCCTAACAGCCTACCGTCATTTCGTGGAATGGGTCCTGCAAGGAGAGAGACTGGGGAAAGTCTATATCGTCTTGTTTTGCCTGCCTGTGTTGTTCAGGACATCTGACAGAGATTTCCAGCTAGTGACAGACATACTGTGGCTATCAAGAAACTGCTGAAGCTCTGGAAGAGCTATGAGTGTGAAATAGTTTATATTATGTTTAAAAACAATAAAAGTTCAAAGTTTATAATGTATTACTTTGATTTACAAAAGAGTACAGGGAAATATGAAGAAATGTATATACTTTTATTAATTACAAATATTCTCGGAACTTGGGGTGGTTGATACTAGCCCGCAGCCACTGTTTCCACCGCTCTAAATGTTCAACGGGAAAACGATGGAACTAACTACATGTCCTTTCCTTGTGTTAGATGTACATCCCGGTACAACGCAATGCTAGTATTTAAATTACTTTATCAAGACACTTGTCACGGAGACTCATGTTAACCGGTGTCTTCTGTTTTCCAGTCAATAAGCTAGTAGCTAGCCTTCCCTTCTGCCTGCCCTCTCGAGCCGGTAGGCGTGGCTTGGGAGTGGACTCGTAGAGCAGCGAAACAAGTGCATTCTGGGATTTCATCCACATGAGCCAAAAACACATTTTAATCTTTTTCTCTGCCTAGATGGCACCAATTTCAAAAATGCTTTCACATTTCTACTACATAAGTGACGACGATAAGTGAGAAAAAATATGTTTTTTCGGTGTAGTTGCCCTTTAAGCTTCCCAAAACATGTTGTTCGGTTTCATTGTAGAGACCTGAGTTTATTTTGTCATTGCGTTTGCTGCCCAGGGGAGAGTGGCCGCAAAATACTTTTGCAATGTTGTTTGCCCAGATGTCAGTTTCCGCGAGGAAGAAACCTACTGTTATTTAATGAGTAATTACTGATTTTGACCACATAAGAATGGAATACAACACAGCACATTTCTTGGTTTCGAAATGGCCGTCGTTAGGATTTTTGTATAGTGGTAAATCAACATTTGTCCCACACCTATTAAAAGGTGAACAATGAAAAGTTCCTTGGCTGAGCAAAGAATAGTTTTGAGTTCACGATATAATAGCTGTAGGGCACTGGTAAGGACAGATAAATACATAATTTAATCAGATCCAGAACCCACCAGAGTTCTCTGCAGCTTTCGGAGTCTCTCAACCGGTTCTGGGTCATAGCCTGGGATCTTCCTCATGTCATTGTTCTTCAGAGCCAACATGGCCTCCAACATGAAACGCACCTAAAAATAAAGAAGGTATTAACAAGTTTCCTTGGTTTTTTTTTTAAACATATTTTTAGGGCTTGTATGTTTGCTGGACAGGAAAGTGGTAATAGATGGAAAGGTTATGCTGCAAGAGGTGTGGGCCAGATTTAAACCCCATGCAGTAGCAGAATGTGTCCTCGAAGGCAGTTCAGACTGCTGGATCAACTGAGACCACATGCCTATATTTATTCACGATGGTCACATTGACAGCTACTTGCAAGACTAAAATCGAAACGTTAATGATAAATTTCTTTATAAAGCCCTTTCTATAACAAAGTTGTCATGAACTGCTTTTACAAACACCCAGCCTGTAACCCGATAGGGCACGCATCAACAAGTTGATACACATCGGCTAGGAAAAAATCCCTGATGGGTCGAATTTAGGAAGAAAGCTATAGAAGAACCAGTACTGTTATGTGCTGGGTGAACATATAATAGTTTAATAATTATTAAATATTTTTTAAATGCAGTCTTAGATCAAATGCATGACCAGTCTGACAGAGACAATAGGGAGGGGTAAGCCAATTGAAAGTTGGAAATGTTAAGTATCATTGGCTGCAAGGCCTGCAACAGAACCACTTTATTGTGTTTCCACCAGTAAGGTGCATTTCAAAGCAAAACACAGAAGGCTCTGTTGAGAGTAGGGAGAACTACTAAAGGAAACTGAAAAACGGTACCCTGTTTTCATCCTGGAACTTGGTGCCCAGAGCAGTGGCCTTGTGCTGGGCCTCAGAGATGAGCTCTTTCAGTGCCAGGGGGTCGTCCTTTCTCAGGCTGAAGCCTACGTTCTTCAGCACGAACAGGACAAGCTCAATGTCTTTCTTGGAAAAAGCCCCAATAAGCATTTTCAGGATGTCAAAGACGAGCAGGGCGTGCACCACCTGGAAGTTGTAGAGATGTGCCATCATGGCCACCAAGTTCTCGCACTCCTTGCCTTCACCGGGGTTCTTGTACATCTTGCTGAACTTCCGCACCACGGTCTCCAAGAAATTAGCCCCCACCTACAAAATTGGCACAATGAGTCAAAGTCCAGAACATGAAAATAACCGGGAAACTTAAAATGCTGGTGGGTATGTAAAAGTGTGTGTGGTAATTTACAAACAGGTGGGGAGGAAATATTCCTGAAAGAGATAACAATGCTAAAAGGAAGCCACAGAATCAATGGCCATTTCCCCATTAATCAAAGAGGGAGGACTGGAGTCCAACCAAGCACGTACGTCAAACACCACCTGCTAATGACTATTCACAGGTTAATGGTTAGTGCTTTTCTCACACAACAGACTGTTCTTCATTTCGGCTCCCTGTGCTCTTATCAAAAGAGCCTACAGAGGTGAACTAAAGGTGAACTAAAGGCAGCCGAGAGAAACAAGTTCTAGGCAAACCACTAAATCCTTTACGGTGAAAATGTAAATAACATTTGACTGTCACTAGCCCATATTAGCCCCTACCCCCATGGCTCGTACGGAAATTCTGTTCATTCGGCTAATGAACCCACCTCGAGCCCAACAGTGTGGTGCAGGACACTGATGAGCAAAACATGTTCCATAAGCAGGCGGTCGGGCATCAGGGCCGGGGTTACGCATGCTGCCAGTAGGATGTCCGTCAGGGTGTCATTCATGTCCTTTCTGCTAGAGCTCATGTAAAGCTCCTCCAGCTGGCTGCTGATAGACGCCATGTTGGCCTCACTGAGCCTATGGGAGATGAATGAAGCAGTGAATGTCTACGTTTGACCCAAAATGGAGTTAAGACAGATCTGGCAACAGGACACCTCTGTGTGAACCAAAATGAATGCCAAAGATAAGACTATGGGCTGAATGCATTATTGTAGGAGGTCTGACGTAAAGTACAATAGGCTATTTCCTACCTTCCCAACCATACAGATGGCACACACTTTACACATACACTATATGGCCAAATGTATGTTGGCACCCGACCATCACACCTGTATGAGCTTGTTGGACATCTGAACTTGACCCTTTGAAACTAACAGCAACCACACCCCTGGAAAAATGTCCACAATATATTTTTTAACGTGTCTGGCGGAAATTGTGCCCATTGAGCCAAACAGGGATCTGTGTAGGCCATTTGAGTTCATCACCAACCACGTCATTATGGATCCCGCTATGTGCACAGAGGCAGTCGTGCTGGAACAGGAAAGCGCTGTCCCCAAACTGTTTTCACAAAGTTGGGAACATGTCTTAGTACCCTGTAGCATTACAATAATACTTCACTGGAAATAATGGGCCTGGCCCATTAGCACTCTCCTGGCATCCATCACCCCCATATTTGTCCATCAGATTGTCAGATAGTGATGCGAGATTTATGACTCCAGAGAACATGTTTACACTGCTCCAGAGTCCAGTGGCGGTGCACTCCAACCGTTACTGCTGACGCTTAGCATTGCACATGTTGATGTGAGGGTTGCGTACAGCTGCTGGGCGATGATTTGTGAAACTACCGATGGGTTAGGTTCACAGTTCTGGGGCTAATGATGCTTCTTGACATGGTTGTCGATGGAGATTTCATGGCTATGAGCTGGACGTTATGCACCTTTGAGCATTGGTTGTGGCTGAAATACCTGAATAATAACTAGTGGTGTCCACATACTTTTGGCCAGTGGTGGACCGTCTATGCCAGCAAGGCTTTTTCTGCTGGCCTAAACACTATCAGAATCACTGGCTTGCATTGTAATATGCTTTTTTTCTGGGTCGCGCTGCTTCCAGTAGTGTATTTTTATTTTAGAGCTTTTATCCAATCATATTTCAGCCATCACGTGTTGTCACGTCAAATAAATCTGCCTTAAGGACTTTAGAATCACTTGTGCAGGCGCCTGTAGCTTCAAAATGAATGGCAATGTAACTGTGCTCTTTAACCAATCAGATACTCAATCAGATTTAATCAACCAATCAGATTTTGAGATGGCGACACTGGGGTCATCATCTAGCAGGCTTAGAATAACGTCGGCCTTTTCACGCTCTTTGATTGGATGGTCAGACCCGTACTATTACTACTAGTCAGAGCAAACTGCAAACGGCATCTGTACAATTAATGTAGCGATTAAATATTTTTCCTTTTTTTTGCTTTTTTATTTTACAAACCACAATGGCTGACAGAGGAGAAGACATTAACTCGGTCGCAGATTAACTCGCAAAGCCATTTTTAAAACAAACTTTGCAAAAAAAGCGGGACATCGTAAGGAAAGGTCGGCCAACCCCGAAGCTAGCTAGCCTGTCCCAGCCGGGGAAAGGGTTAACCTACGGGCAATAACTATGAGCGGTACCCGTGGCTCACAGCCATCGAGGAACACTGTAAATTGTATTGCTGGGAATGCATGTTATTTGCTTGGTGTTTGGAGCCACACTAGGTTTGCAAAGTTGAGTTGTCTAACCAAAGCAGCAGCGAGACACCAAAGCACGGCCGGACATTTACAAGCAATGATGCTTTCGAAAACTTTTGGGGAAACACTAGTGGATCTACAGCTCAATTAACAAATGCGCAGGGAAACAGAGCTCCACCACGAAAAGGTAATGGCTGCATGAGATACCTGTCTGTGATGCAACTGCCTGTTGTACTGCATTTCTCTATAGTATTGATGGTTTATAGTAGTGGCATCATAATGATGGTATTAAGAGGTGGATTAATTCGGATAGGATACCACTGAAGGCCTAGGTGTGAAATGCACGGCCCGCCCCACTGCTTTTGTCCATATAGTGTATATCAGATTAAACAATGAATCAATTTAGAAACTGACCCACAGCCCTAATCTAATAAAAAATACAAAATGTTTGATTGATTAAAGGTGACAAATATGATGCAATGATGAAAAGACACAGTATGAGAAACATTGGTTAGGCTGAAAGAGCATGTCAAAAGGTTTGTGTAAAAAACTATTACCTGTTCACAAGCCCTTTGACTTGTCTCTTTAGTCTCTCCAGCGCAGCTTTGCGCTTATCATCTCCCATGTCTCGTTGGTGAGGGGGCACATATTTTCCTGCCGACAAGGGTGCCTGGACATATAGAACAGTCTTAAATTCTCTGTCTATACATTTAAGGCACCCTGGACACTAAGCGAAAGCTGGTGTTTAATATACATGCCTGTGGATATTCTCCACTGCTCTTCCTTTACAGGATCAGCACTAATAGGCTGTGTGTCCAGAAAAATGGTTTGAGTTACTTGAAAGACTTACCATGTTCGCTATTGCAAGTGTTGAGTTTCTGCTGTCAACTTCTTCATTTCCTTTCTCGAGACCTGCTTCAACACACTCATACATTTCACATTTATTCTCCTCCATCCCATCTTCCTCCTCAATGTAATCTTCCTTGTCCGCCTCCATCTCATCATCGTCATTCTCCTCCTCAGTGTCATCAAGGTCTCCATTACTGTCTACATCACTGGCCTCTTCTTCTTGTCCTCCGTCCGCGTCGCTAGACATATCAGATTCACTGTCTTCCAATTTTTTTAATTTCTCTCTAGCATTGTCCTTCTCATCATCACTGTCATAGACCATACCTGAAGCTGCGGACCCAGCATCCAATACTCCCAGAACGTAATCCAGTCCATCATCAGCAAATGACTGTGGGAGAGTCTTTTTGTTTTTCCTTTTGTTATACCCAAGAGATCGCTCCAACCTCTTGATTTCTCTATCTTCAGCAATATTTGCTTCTAAAAGTGCTTTTTTCCTGGATTCCTCAAGCTTGTTTTTCCGCTTTGCTTTCTTGGACGGCTTATTGGGTCCACTTTTCTCAACATCTTTTGCTACATTCTTAATGGGTTGTAGAGACGCTGGCTCGCGTTCCTTCACTTTCGTGATCAACTTATTTGTATGTTGATTATCAGTGACTTTCTCAATGTCACAAATAGGCGAGTTAAGAGCTTTGTAGCCTTCATAATGATTCTTGATTTTAGCCTTTTTCATCTTTCTTTTTTCTTTACGCATTTCTTTCCTACTTTTCTTTTTAACAAATCGTAAGCTACTCTCATCGTCCTTTTCTTCAATTTCATCAAAGCCTATCTTACTTCTCACAAAGTCATTAACTGTCATCATATACTTTAGCAGTTTACCTGTGTCTTTCTTTCCTTTACCATGTGCTTTCGTCTTGCCCTTCATCTTTACAAAAGATAAGAATATCGTAATATCGGTAATTTAGTTACCTGACAAACAACTAAAACTAAACTCTTAATTTAACAAGAACCAAGCTTCCTGATCAGCCACACCTGTCAATGAACTAAAAAGCGAATCCTTAATCAATTTAAATAACTACTATCAGCAATTACTTTGAAACATCTAAAGAATACGTGAATTTACCAAGACACATGTCGCTCCGTGAGGGCAGCCATTATTATTGTACGACACAGGAAACTCAAGTTTAACGTTTTCCGGGTTCTTTTTTTGTCGACGAATGATGATGTATTTTATTTTGGGGCGTGTTTTTCAAGTATGGAAACCGCAAACCTTAAACCCCTCTGAAATAGGTGTGTCGGGAGAAAGTGGGAGTGATGGGAGTAACTGGGCGTATCGGATGCGGTCAAATAAGCTCTGTGATTGGTTCAGATCATTTCATTGAGCAGGGGATGACCGACCATGTGAAACTCGAGAGGCGCGAGAGAACGATGTCATAATGTCCCATTTGAACAAAATTGGTTAGGATTTTTTTTAATTACTTACATATATAAAATTCGACTGACAAGACTGCTCTGCTGGGTTTTAACATGCTCCACCCCATGTTTATTGATGGCTAAGTTAGACCTATATCTGAACTATAAAGGTCATACAATCTGTATTTGGTGATGTCTAGTCTATCTCTGTAAGCCTTGGTTACAAAACACGATTCAACTTATACCAGCTTGATTACAAATATTGTGATGATGAATAAAAATAGTACAGGACTTTTGTTAAGAATGCTCTATGTTACAACAGAGGTTCATTGTGTTAAGTACTTCTGGAATTAAACAGGTCATGCCCCTACTGGGCTGTCATAGTAAATATTGTAGTCAATTGCAATTCATCCTCCTTTTGGGAAATAGTAGTGAGTTACTTCGAAATTGCAAAACATCACCTGGTCCAGTCTAGACACCAATGAAGGTAATGGGTGTGACCATGTGACAGCAAAAAAAAGTTATGTCAGACTCTTCTTATATACTCCACGTGTGTACTGTATTTAGATTGTACATGGTGGGTGTTGAATAAGGAAACATGCAGACTCGTGTTTGAAATGTTATGTACATTATTGTTTGTATTGTAACAATACATTTCAAATAACCATTGGATAAAACAATCTAACTTGAAGCCATACATTGCTTATTTATCTTGGAAAACATTGTCATGTAGGTTGAGGTTGTGTTGCATACGGGGAGTTTAGTGGGGTGCACTTCCTGTGCTTCAGTGATTGTTTTCCTTTTAGCATAGCTGTTTCTGTTTCGCAATTAGCATTGGTGTTTAAGTTACAGGGAGATGTCACCACTTTGTCGGATATTGTTTCCGTTTCAAGACCATAGACCAGGGGAGGGCAGATATTTCAGCTCAGGGGCCACATCAGCACGTTGAAATTATATGAAGGGCCACATTTGTTATGTAATTTGTTCATTCTAATAGATTTGTGGGCCAGAAAAGGGCAATAATTAAAATGTATACACATAACATATATACTGGAGGTGTGTTATATCTAAATAACTTTAATTCAAATTCAGAAACATTACAATTGCCAAGTTAGTTTGTACTTCCTCTCAAAACAGTTTAATACCTTCCATGGGCCTGATGGAATTGCCTCAAGGGCTTCGGGATTCGGCCCGCGGGCCTTAGTTTGCCCACCCCTGCCATAGACTGTATAAAGATAGGTCAAGACCTGCGTTTGGGGGTGTCTTTCGCCAAGTAGCCGTCTGTTTAGTATTTATCCGGTAAGTCGCTCGAAAGCGCAATTTTATTTCAGTTTTGCCGTTTGTGTCGTTTCTTGTTTTACTTTGGTGATCATTTTATAATAATGTTAATAATACAGATCACGGAATTTTAAACCAGAAAGTTGGCTGGACCTCGATGTCATGTAAACACCAATAACTAACTCCTTACTAGAGATTTAGCTGCCTTCACTAACCTGGAGTTGGTTGCATTGCTGCAATGTCCATGTCATTCATAACAATGATTACTTGTAGATATAATGATTTCTATTACCATATTTAAACTAGTGCGTGTACATTTGATTAACACCCTGTAATTAATTGTTCGCTACAGAGACGAGTGCACTACTAGTTTGACAGCCACCATGCTTTTGCGATCTTGCTAGGCACAGCAGCACTTCTAATTGCGCAAATCCATAACCTCCTCTTTGGATTTTCCTTTTCGGACGGTATTCTCACAGAAACCTTCGTATAAAGACAACCCAGTCTTGTCTACGCTTCTGATAGAGCATCCAATATAACAGCAACCATCTGGCACTTAGAAATAAAAATATGTTGTCGATCAACGGCGGGCACTGAAAGAGGAGTTTGTTTTTCCCGCAAGGGGGGCGTTCCCATACGCCTTGACGACTGGTGCAGCTCCCGACGCGCCCAGAAGCTCCGGCCACTCCCACTTTCTCCAGACACACCCATTTCAGAGAGGCTCCAGGTCTGCGGTTACCCGGGTCTCGTTTTTGGGCGGTAGGAACCGGTAGGGACCCAGACCAGAGAAGGGAGAGCGGGCGTCTGGGGTTTCGGCTCATACTAGGACTAGCTAGTATGTAGTGGGGCAATAGACCTGCAATATGAAGAATGGAAGAAGACGATGTGACTATCAGAGAGCAAAATTTCCACAGCCAAGTTCGAGAATACATTGTAAGTAGATGAAAACTAGCAACTGCAGCTAGTAATCTGACGTGATATATATATATATATATTATGGCGTTGCGATGCTGCGGTCTAATGTGTCAACAACATAGTTAGGCTAACATTAGCCTGCTAACTAGCAAACTGTACTACTCGATACAAATGTTAACGACATACTGACGTTAGTTAGCTTGTTAATTTGAGTAGATGGTACGCTTTTATTTGAACTTACATTTTCAACAAATTTGAGTCATCTAGCCGTTTTTTATATCCATTGCGACTTACGTAAGTGCGTAGATCTACTAGAGTTTGGTAATAAAACCATATCTCCACTACAGTACTAACCTACGCATTTCCCTTAGCCAAGTTGACTAACTAAAACAAATTACTTAAACTAGGTAGCTAGACAAGGGCTCACTCATCTCTTATTTCAATAGCCGGTTACCTGGTCTTCTGTTTTGTCAATGAGGACAACCTGTTTTAAGCTAACTACATTTTTTTCTTTTACTGTCTCGTTTTGATTCTCCCTGAAAGGTCTGATCTCAGTGAATCTCATTGTGTAGCTAACTAACTAACATTCAATGCAAACATGGAACTATCTGACACAGATCACCTTACATAGCTTGTACTTTTGCCAGCGGAACCACATTTTTGACTGTCAGTTGCATATTACAACAGTAGATGCATAATGCAGAGAAGTGAATATGTGTAGACTGGGGTTTACATTGTTACCAGTGATTACCCTGTTAATAATTACTGTGTATATGTATGTATTTCACATTTCATTTCTTGGGAGAGTAGTGATTTCTTTTCTGATATACAGAATAATGTCATTGATATATACATATCATGTGCTGATTTCAGCCAGTTGCAGATTGAATGTTCTGTCCCTCGTGGTCCTTAATTTCAGTTCATCTGTATTTTCATCTGAAATGTCAAGGCATAGAAAAGGTAGTCAGACATTGACTGAAATTACTTTTGTCAAAGTCATTGAATTTCAATGCATTTTGTTGTATTGGATAGGCAAAATCAAGAAAGATCTATTTAAAATGTAGATGCTCTTTGGATAGTCTTACTGATTCTGTGATGTCTACAAAGTTGTCAACTAAAGTGTTTGTTAGGCCTGCTACTTCATCTGACTCATGTCCACTCATGTGTTGGGTAATATGGATATTGGAGATTGTGCTGAATACTAATGTTGCTGCCGAGGTCGCTGATTCTAACATTACACCATGTTTTAGTCTGTATAGTGTGGCTCTGTGGGCCCAAGGTTTGGGAATAGCAATGCTATGAACGTTAGGTGCATTATTACTTATTTTTATTCTAATCTTATATAGTCAAGAGTTTTTGTGAACAAATGTACTTTTCCTGCCGAATAGCTTTAAAATGTTCTTATGTTGCCTATGACTTTTGCACAGTACTTTTACGTGGACAACATCTCAAAATGTGATTATGATTGTGGTCTACATCTACACCATCTGTGTTTCAAATCTACACAATGTGGTCTCGTGTAATTCAGTTGGATACAATAAGGGTACCTAGGATTTTATGTATATAACAACACATGTAAAGCCACATGCAAATTGTATTAAATTGTATGAGTGTCTTTTTTAAATGTTGACTCCAACACTAGTAGTTTCAGTGTGTACAGGCCTAATATTATTATTATTTTTTTCAGATTTGTTTCCTACTGTTTGCAGTGCTCTACATTGTGTCTTATTGCATCATCAGCAGGTACAAGAGGAAAAGTGGTAAGTAATCATGTTGTGTTGTTGTTATTGAGTATATGGTCGATATTGGACTAATATACAAACCTTTTTTGGTTCTGTTTTCACTGTTATTTAATTGTACTGTCGTACTCGCCTGACTTGTGAATGGTACAATAAATACTTATTAGTCATTAACTGATTGGGCTATACTGTTCTATTAGTTGAAATAATGCCCCCCCACCCTGAAATGAGTTGACAATAAAAACAGATGGTCTGTGATTAAAGATAGGAGTGGACTTACAGCTAACCGCACTGCATGTGTATGCACATAATTAAATAAAGAGAATCATTCAATTTAGACATCATACTTCGTTCTACACAAGTAGTACTTGGATAAATATAGACTCTGGAGATCACCCTGGTTTCTGCAAAATCCTTTTAAAAAGTAGATCACTCCACATCGAACATTCTAACTCAATGATTGTACACAGAAAATGTATCCTACACACACAGGATATATATTGTGGTCCCAGGTTACTGTTATGGCGTTAGAGAAGCGGATATTGACCTGCTATCCAAAGGGAGACCTTAAAGAAACTGGGATTTGGATGATTTTCTACTTAACTGGAGTAAGACGGTTATGAATACAATGTGTATGTACAGTTTGTAGAAGCGTATTACAATTTATTGCAAGTCTTTGGTGGGTAATGGACAACTCTTAATAATAGGAGGAAAACAGAATTAATAAAAAAAACTTCAATATTTTGTCACTTCCTACAGATTCTTATTGAGTGGAGCCTACTGCCTTTTCATTTGATGGTTTTACACTTTTTAATTATTGTGACAAGAAGTATTTGTACTCTATAAATGTTGATAAAAATGTTAGCATAAAACCTGACTTACCAGAAACACATGTCAAGGTAATTATCCCAATATTCTGTGGAAGTACATGTATTTGTGTTTGTTTCCTTGTGACGCCAATAACCTTGACTAAAAGCTAATCATCTTCACTGTTATATCATAGTAATTATTTTGAGTATATGGCCGAAACTTGTCATTTTTTTAAACTTTTGTAAAGTATTGATTTATGTGTATAAAGCGTGTTAAATCAGAGGGCCTGCTGTCATGAAGCATGACTGCTTCCATGAGGGTGCCACAGGGTTCGATTCTCAGGCAGACTCTATTTTCTCTTTGCATCAACAATGTAGCTCTCACTTTTGGAGACTCTCAGATTTGTCTCTATGCAGATGATAGCATTCTGTATACTTCAGGCCCAAGCCCTGTGTTAGATACTATGTTTTCACATATCCAGGAGAGTTTTAATGCCATTCAGCATTCCTTCCGAAACCTACAGTTATTACTAAAGTAAGTGCATGCTGTTCAGCCATTGCTGCAAACACCTGCATGTCTAATTATCATTGCCGCGATGTGTCTGAACTAGAATTTGTAGATTCATACAAATACCTAGGTGTCTTGTTAGACAGCTCTCTCTCCTTCCAACCCCATATAACTACATTAAAAAATTATGTCCAGAATCTGTTTCGTGTCCGCAACAGGGCCTCCACCCGTGCTGCGAAGATGACTTTTATACCAATGTTTGGCTGGTCATTTTATAGAACTGCCTCAAACTTTCTCCTGATAAAATTGGATGTGATTTACCACAGTGTTATACGTTTTGTAACCAATGCACCCACCACTGAAACCTTTTGCATCAATCGGCTGGTCAACTCTGCTAGGCATAGTTCCCATTGTACCTAAGCTCTCTAGTCACTATAGCTCTACCCACCTGCAGTCTACGCTCTAGCAGGTACATTGCTTTAGTCAACCTGAAAGCCTGTACATCATTTGGCTGCCAATTGGAGTGGGAAATTAACTTTTTTTGACCACTAGCCACAGTGGCTGGTCGATGCAAAATTTTACCAGCCACTTATATTTCTTACCAGCCACTTTTCAGGAATTCAAATTTGTAAAAGATGCACTAGCTTTTTAAAAATTGCTTCCAATACATTTTAGGCAAATTGTATTCCTTGCTCTTCTTGGTTTCATGAAATCTGGCCTCGCTCTGACGCTGACTTGATGCCACAGCTATATGGCTGAGTCGGGATCAATGTCTTCAATGTCAGGGCAGGACAGCTGCACTGTGAGCAGGTCAGATAGTGTGTCTGACCTCAGACTTGACCTCCAGTCACTCTTCACTTGTTTCATCAAATTGTAACCACGTTCACAGTCTGCTGTGGAGGCTGGAATACACAGTAATACATCGACAAGATGAAGGAAATCAGGGCACTGGCCTCCCAGTCTCTGATTTATCTCTGGCCAGGTCAGCTGGTCCATGTACGGATGCTTTTGATACAAACTGCTCTTGAGAGATGTCCACTGGCCTGGAATCAGATACAAATCGGCCCCAGAGCAGGCCAATAGTGGACCAAAGTGCTTAATAAGACACTCCACATATGCATCTCCAAAATCTGCAGACACACACAATGAAAACTTAAGGTTGCACAAACCAGTTTAGAAGCATGTTGTACTCCAGAGCTGAAGTCACAAAATGTTGTCGCTATACTGCTGCAAAAAAATCAGCTTGTCCTTTGTGGAGTTCACACGAGCCAGGGAGAGGTCATGTCTAGGTGCTGCCAAGGTAACACTCTCAAAGGTGGATTTTCTATGCATGCCCTAAGGCTGGGTCCAGGCCTAATAATTGTACACAATATTAGGCCTGGACTACACACATGCATACACACACACACACACCTGCTCTTGTGTTTAGTTAAGACAGCTTGTGTCTGAACCTCTGCCACTTTTAGAGATGGCCGTTGCATGGATTCAGACATGTTGCTGAGGTGGGTCAGGCAGTTGTGCATAAAGCAGCTGAACATCACTACAATTGGATCCTTTGCTTTTTGGTAAAAATTGCTTCTCTGCACAGGATTCACTGAATCTGGTGACTGGATCTTACACACACACAATTGCACACTTTAATTACGTTAAACTATTCAATTATTGATCATTAGTACCACTATGTTGAGTTATTAACTTTAGTCAACTAATTTAATCAAAATTGATCACTGGCCTTGCCTTAGGCTGTACTACTGTTCATGCTAAAAATGCTGAATTAGGCCCCTTTAGCCTCTGAGGAAGTGGGCCAGTGCTGTGAAGAGATGAGCAGGCCACCTGGTACTTCCTACTCTAGTTGGACTGAGGGGCTTCATTCCTTACACCTTGAAGCTGTTTTTCAAGTTTGCTCTGTTGAATGTACTCTTGTGATAGAACACATTGAGGGAACACAAGAGGTCATCCAACTTTGTGCACTGGGGGCCACTCTTCTCTGCATCCTTAAATGTCAGCTCCAGCCTATGGGCTATGTAATGGACACCCAGGATATAGGACTTGTCGCCACATAGTCTTCTGACCACACTGTCTTTATAGCTGCTCCATCAGTTGCACAAGCAACTAGTTGCTCCTGCCAACTCTCTTCATCCTCACACACCTCTCTCTTCATCCTCACACACCTCTCTCTTCATCCTCACACACCTCTCTCTTCATCCTCACACACCTGTCTCTTCATCCTCACACACCTCTCTCTTCATCCTCACACACCTCTCTCTTCATCCTCACACACCTCTCTCTTCATCCTCACACACCTCTCTCTTCCTTATGATGGCTGCTGTGAGGTTTTCAGCATGTGGCTTTTCAACAGCTTGGATTCCAATAAAGTGCACTTTGACTTTCCCCGCATGGCTCACTCTGGTGTACAGAAGCTCTTCCTCCAACAATTCACTGTCAGTTGATCCGTCTGACATAATTGCCAGATACTTTGAATGATCAATCTTAAGCTTTTTAAGCTGCCTCCTCGACACATCAGCAATGTAGTGCTTCTAGTTCCGACAGTAAGTACAGCGCATGGACTGGTCGTCGGGAAGGTAGGCTAACCATTCCCTCGTTTTCCCTTCATCATCAATGCGCCTCTTGTTCAAGAAGTACCTTGTCTTTTTCTTTTCTTCGCCCTCAACCGTTTGTACATTATTAGCTACTGCCCACTCTGCGGCGGGCCCCTTAACCCTGGGGATATGTCGCCAATTTTTTTTTAACAGATAATTTCCCTTTCAATCAAATTAGTTACTTGACAAAAGTGCATTATGTTACTTAGCAACCGCATTCTTTGACAAAAGCTGTCCAATCCGTTACAAGGACTGTTTTAAGTAGTAACAAATAAAAATATGTTTTACAATCCACCCACAAGGCAAAGTCAGGTTCTAATTTCCCACCATGCCACCAATCCTTTAAGTTTTCAGCCACCAATGACAGGAACGAATTACAATGAACCCTAAAACTTGAAACCCTCATCTCACCCATTGCCTTCAAACTACTCCTGTCTGAACTCTTGTCCGATCAATGTACCTGTTAACTGTCATCTGGGTTTCATCCATCCCTTCTTTTTAATTATGCGATGCCCATTTTGCACAGTGAATCTTTCTCACCTGCACTGCTGTCATAACTGTTTACATTTTTGAATAATTATATTTGCTCAGGCATTAAAATGTTAAAATGCTCTTCCTCCCAAAACCACGGTCACAGAATCTGCGCACATTAATGACCTACATGCTAGAAACACTTAAACCTTTTCACATTCTGTATATAGACAACCCTTTGTATTTTATATTGTTGTTATTGCCATATCAATGCTGCTCAACTCACCTACTTATACCTCATACTGTATTATCTGTATGTTGACTCTCTACTTGATTCTGTATTCCTATTTGCACTATTTGTATTTTTTGTTTTTATTGTAAAAAATCTATGTTGTCTTGCACATTGCTCGCCTTATTTTGGCCAGCTCGCTGTTGCAAATGAGAAATTGTTTTTAATCGCCCTACCTACACCCCATGCCCCATAATAAAGTATTATTCCTCTGAATATTCATGTGAAGTATTTGGGTCCTTTGCTAGGACACTTGAACTTGAGCTCATTTGCATCCTCTTTTATTGCTTGAATCTACCACCTGTCTTAAAGTCAATTGATTGGACATGATTGAGAAAGGCAAACCTGTCTATTTATGCTCTCACCATTGACAGTGCATGTTAACAGAATTATGTAGAGGCACAGCTCTGGGGAAGGTTACCAAAAATGTACGCGACATTGAAGGCCAACAAGTGCACAATTACTATCGTTTTTAAATGGAAAAAGTTTGGAATCGCAAAAAATTCTTACTAGATTTGGCTACCTGGCCAAATTGAGTAATCTGGGAGAAGGGCTTTGGAGGAGCTGATGGTCCATTTGGATTTCTCCACCTATAGGACTCTTAAACAAGATATTCTTGTCTAATGAAACCAAGATTGAACTTCTTGGTCTAAATGCCAAGCATCATGTATGGATAAACTATAACCTGGCCATTATGTTCCCCATGGTGATGGTGTGTATATATATACAGTGCCTTGCGAAAGTATTCGGCCCCCTTGAACTTTTCGACATTTTGCCACATTTCAGGCTTCAAACATAAAGATATAAAACTGTAATTTTTTGTGAAGAATCAACAACAGGTGGGACACAATCATGAAGCGGAACGAAATTTATTGGATATTTCAAACTTTTTTAACAAATAAAAAACTGAAAAATTGGGCGAGCAAAATTATTCAGCCCCTTTACTTTCAGTGCAGCAAAATCTCCCCAGAAGTTCCGTGCGGATCTCTGAATGATCCAATGTTGACCTAAATGACTAATGATGATAAATAGAATCCACCTGTTTGTAATCAAGTCTCCGTATAAATGCACCTGCTCTGTGATAGTCTCAGAGGTCCGTTTAAAGCACAGAGAGCATCATGAAGAACAAGGAACACACCAGGCAGGTCCGAGGTACTGTTGTGGAGAAGTTTAAAGCCGGATATGTATACAGAAAGATTTCCCAAGCTTTAAACATCCCAAGGAGCACTGTGCAAGCGATAATATTGAAATGGAAGGAGTATCAGACCACTGCAAATCTACCAAGACCCGGCCGTCCCTCTAAACTTTCAGCTCATACAAGGAGAAGACTGATCAGAGATGCAGTCAAGAGGCCCATGATCACTCTGGATGAACTGCAGAGATCTACAGCTGAGGTGGGAGACTCTGTCCATAGGACAGCAATCAGTCGTATACTGCACAAATCTGGCCTTTATGGAAGAGTGGCAAGAAGAAAGCCATTTCTTAAAGACATCCATAAAAAGTGTTGTTTAAAGTTTGCCACAAGCCACCTGGGAGACACACCAAACATGTGGAAGAAGGTGCTCTGGTCAGATGAAACCAAAATCGAAATTTTGGCAACAAAATGTTATGTTTGGCGTAAAAGCAACACAGCTCATCACCCTGAACACACCATCCCCACTCTCAAACATGGTGGTGGCAGCATCATGGTTTGGGCCTGCTTTTCTTCAGCAGGGACAGGGAAGATGGTTAAAATTGATGGGAAGATGGATGGAGCCAAATACAGGACCATTCTGGAAGAACCTGATGGAGTCTGCAAAAGACCTGAGACTGGGACGGAGATTTGTCTTCCAACAAGACAATGATCCAAAACATAAAGCAAAATCTACAATGGAATGGTTCACAAATAAACATATCCAGGTGTTAGAATGGCCAAGTCAAAGTCCAGACCTGAATCCAATCGAGAATCTGTGGAAAGAACTGAAAACTGCTGTTCACAAACGCTCTCCATCCAACCTCACTGAGCTCGAGCTGTTTTGCAAGGAGGAATGGGCAAAAATGTCAGTCTCTCGATGTGCAAAACTGATAGACAAACCCCCAAGCCACTTACAGCTGTAATCGCAGCAAAAGGTGGCGCTACAAAGTATTGAATACTTTTGCACATCAATTTTTTTTAGTTTTTTATTTGTTAAAAAAGTTTGAAATATCCAATAAATTTCGTTCCACTTCATGATTGTGTCCCACTTGTTGTTGATTCTTCACAAAAAATTACAGTTTTATATCTTTATCTTTGAAGCCTGAAATGTGACAAAACGTCGAAAAGTTCAAGGGGGCTAAATACTTTCGCAAGGCACTGTGTATATATATATATATATATATATATATATATCCCATTAAAATCAAACCTGTTTTATTTGGCTGTTGTGGCCTATTGTGTGGGGTTTGAGGAAGAAACTCTACTTAATCTATTCTAGAAAAACGATGTAATGTAACAAAATATGGAAAAATTGAATGGGTCTGTAGCCATTGTGACTGAAATGGCTTCTTCTTTCTCAGATGACCAGGAGGACGAAGATGCCGTCGTCAACAGAGTATCGTGAGTGGCACTACTTACTAATAATCTTGTGCTAACGTTTTCATAAGTGCTTCCTGTGACCCTTGGCTGTTTTGCGTGTTTGGTCGGTTCCATCATTTCATTGGTTAGTCTTGATCAGACTAACCCTAACCTGTTTGGGTAGATAATGTATTATCGTTAAGGGGTCACAGGGAATGTTTTGGGAGCCTATGTTTATTTTCTTCCGACCGACTGACTTTTTGACATCACACTCATCTCCAAACACAACGCTGCAGCAAAACCACTTTTACACGTTTGCAGCCCCCTTTTTAATGTTTCTGTTAGTACCAGCCAATAGTGGTATTTTGAAGAAAAACCACTGCTCCATGAGAAACTATTGCATTATGCTGTAATGCAATTCCTAAAGACATATGCCAAAGGGACCCAGAGGACCAAAGCAGATTGGGCGGCAGAGTCAGACTACGTCCACATTTAGCGAAGGCCTTTGCCCTGCTGTGATGCCTGGCCGAACAGATTTGGAGGGGAGAGTGGGCCACCGATTGATGTTCCTTTCAAACACCCTACAGTGTCTATCTGCACTGTTAGCATTGACTGTTGTCGACTGCGGTGCATCCAAAGTTGGACCATATTCCTTATAGAGTTCACTATACTGGACCCATTGGGTTGTGATTGAAAGATCTGCCTATTGTAGGGGTACCTGTTTTTTTCTGGGTTGCAGTCAGAATAACCAACTATCTCACCGCTAATAAATCCTGTCACACGACTGCTTGTCTATTATCGTTACCTGTAATTTAACTATAGTCTTGCAATGAATGTTGATCCGGACACAGTTATAGTTGACTAATCTAATGTAGTCAAATAATTCACACCCAGGTATGTGTGGCCTCACCTGGGTCTGACGTCTAAAGTATAAAGACGTGACTCATTCTTTGTTAACAAAGCTGTTTGCCTAACTTAACTAAATATGTTTATGTACATTCCTCTCTCTCTCTCTTTCTCTCTCTCTCGCGCTCTCTCTCCTCCAACAGAATGTACCTGTGCACGTTTACACTGGCTGTGTCAGGGGGAGCAGTCCTGCTCCTGCCGTTCTCCATCATTGGGAATGAGATCCTGCTCTCCGTTCCCAAAAATTACTACATTCAGTGGCTCAACGGCTCTCTCATCCACGGTCAGTGTGGTCGTTCATATTTCATCTCATGTCTCTGTCTGTGTCCTCTTCGCTTTTTTGGACTTGGGACTTGAGAGCTTCATATGTTTAGTTTTAGCTTTGAGTAAGTAAGCCCTGCTATTGTTCGAGGAATCACTTCATGACATTATGGAATCATCAATTTGCTCACTGGGGAGAGACTGCCTGCGTTCCACATGGCTTTATTTACCTGTGAAGTACCCTAGAATAACTAAGTCACTCTGTGTAAGAGCTTCTGCTAAATTACTAATGTAGGAATAATTAAAATGTCACTTCATTGTCCTTTGGTGTCAGCATCCTTATAAGTATTGCATAGGTTTTCATTCTCATGTTACACACATACAGTATTTCGTCATAATGCTTATGTACATGCATACATGCATGCATACATTAGGGAGAGTAATTCATTCACTCAGGACTGAATGATGGCCCCAAAGAGCCCTTTTGAAATTCATCAGTGGCTAGATAAATGTTCAGCTGTCACTCACTTTGACCAAAGCCCAATGGACCTTAATGTCTATAAAAGTTTTCTTTGAAGGTAGATTAAATCCATAGAAACTAAATGATTAGAACAAAAGAGCCGATACAAGTCAGTGATTTGTCTTTTCTGTCTTTAAGTAGTTTGTGTCTATCAGTTAAGTGGCATAGTGTCCCCAGGGTAGTGAAACATCTTTATTTTTGAGCCACAGGGGGGCATCAGAGTCCACGGTTTAGCAGATGATTACAGTCACAGTACATGGCCGATGGACAAAACTGTGCTTTCAATCCAAATCAATCACTTAATGCTTTTTTAGGACCAGAAATCACAGCCATTTGTCTAATATACTCTCCACTTCATGGGGCTGCATTTAAACAGATTATTTCAATTTATTGACAATTGATTGGTCAAAGGCCAATTAGTGAAAAAATGTAAACGCTGCCATAGTCTACTACTTTTTTCCAGGACCCTACATGGTAGGTTATGCAGGAAATAGGCTGGGGAATTTACGATTTTTTTGCAAGAAGCGTTTTTATTTAAAAAAAATAAAAGTCCTTAGTTGTTATCTTGCATGATAGATGTATTACATTAATAGTATAATGTACTGTTTAATTAAATTAATTGTTGAATTGACCGTAAATTGTTTTATTGTTGTCCATGCAGGCCTCTGGAATTTGGTGTCACTGTTCTCCAATCTCTGCCTCTTTGTCCTGATGCCCTTTGCCTATTTCTTTCTGGAGTCTGAGGGATTTGCTGGATCAAAAAAGGTACAACATGCATGGTTTCTAACTGCTTTATTAAAACTAACTGCTTTAACTGCTTCTCGATTTGACATCTCTGGTGCAATAATGTTTTGGGTAATTGTCCATCGTCCAACAACAAAGACATCACTGCATTATGGCTTATGGCTGTTGAGTTGTTTGTTGAGCAGTTTGTAGTTTAACATTTTCAGCTATCCATTGGACAGTTAATGTTGAATCTCCATTCCTAGGCAATCTCCATCCCTAAGCCATTTGGACTGATAGCCCTCAGGAAAATGTATTGTTACATTTGTAGATGCATGTCAACCACCGTTTGCTACGCAAGGTAGACTAAACCAGCTAATCAAAAGCCTCTTTTGTAACATCTAAATTAATTATCCTTGGAGATGTTATCATTGACACAGATAAATCTTAGCCAGCTAATCACTTTGACAAAATGACCTAACCTAAAGCAACATACAAAGTCAACATTGATGGACTATACTTTGGCAAATGTCCCTGATTGGCAAGTGGTGTATCAACATAAGATTTTAGTGACCCCTGCCCTATTTTATATATATATTAGTGACTTCAGAATTTAGGTGAACAAAGCTTGTTGCATTATCATCTATATATATCTGAGGTATATCTGATGCCGCAATAAATATGCTGTGCTATTATGATATTAGTTATTTATATCCCCACAAAAAAATGTTTTTAATTAACATTTACAGTATCAGTCAATAGTCTCCACCATTTTCATGATGAAGTACCGTGGAATGCATTTCCAACTGTCTTAAATTATATTATTTTAACTCTTTAGCTTTTGTCCATATTTTTTTTTGTTTTATTTTCAGTTGTTCTTTAATAGTCTCTATAAAAAGGATAAAAAACATTGAAAACATTATTTTAAATAGATCACTTGCATTACATTCTGGAATGATTTCCCTCATACTATTAATCGACAGTATTTTGCAGGTTAATCAATTAAAATAAATGAATTATTAAAATTGTTGTTAATTGCTGACTACATTCTTGGTAAAATGTATTTTTAGCTATCAACACCTAGAACACAACAGGGGCTGACCAATGTAATTCAGATTTGCTGGCTTGTGCTGCTCCACTTATTTTTTGAGCTCTTATGCATTTTCATTTTTTTAATGTATTGTGAATTTCTGGTGTTTCTACAAAATTATGGGCAAGGTTTAATTGCTGCTACTATATTGGTTATGCATAAAATTGTCAAAGCACTGGATAAAAATCGAATAGTTTACCTTTGTTTGTTTATTTACCTTTGTAAATGTCTTTAATACAGTTGATCATTCTCGTTTAAGTAATACATTTACCTTTTTTGTAGAGCTTGGTATGGGCCCTGTTCTCCATATTTGATTCAGTTAAGAATCAGAAGGTCCAGATTTGATATTGACTTTATTGGCAAACAGTGATTGCAAAAAATATTACTTGTGAGAGATTCTGAGAATGAATCCTCTGAAAGCCTTTTATTTAACATGGTTGATCACTAAAGAATATTGTTAAACATTGGCGACAATGTTTGATCAAATTGCTTTAGTGGGGGGATAGTGATGTAACCCTCCGACAGGGCGCTTGCGCTAGACTGTCCAACAATAAGAGATTTAAAAACTTGGAAATGTTAGGGATTTGCTGTTATTCCCCGTTAGTCTGCCTGTAGTGAAAACATGTGCGAAAATGGCGGCATATTAATGTAATAATGGATAAAATGTTGCAAATATCACCTTATGTAACTAATGGCTGGTAAATATCCAGCTACACAACCGGGCACGTGAGCAGGCATTATTTGTTATTATAATGGCAACTCACCGTTTCTTGTTATAAGAATTGTTCTAGACTGTTAGAGGTTAGAAAATAAGCTAGCTGGCTGCTGTTTTTTTATTTTTTTTGACACATCTTCATCTTGGCTGTCACTAGTAAATGTTTTAGTCAACAGAGAATCCACTTTAATATGCTGTTTTGAGGTAGATATGGAGAGGCTGATTTACAATGAAAGGCTATATTGTCCTTGATATATCGGCAATCTGATATAGTTACCAGTCGTTCTTTAACACGATGTTCCAATTGGTCTTTGTCTGTCTTTGTACATTCACTGATGTTGTATGTCAGGTAGGGCTGAACGATATTCGGTTTTAACACCGACATCGCGATGTGCGCATGCGCGATAGTCACACCGTCGGAACATGCGATGTGAAGAAGGGTAGCACCCATAAATGTATTAAGAGAACGGTAGCACCATGAATGTTTTAAGAGAACTGAATACAGTGTTCTGCGTGAAGCCCCGTACATTCCAATGCGAGTGCTCAAAAAGCCGACATGGAGCTTGGATCTTCCGCGTTGACTGGCCCGTGACGTCATGATGGACATGCGCATTAGCAATAATTTGTTTGTGTTGTCGTAGCAACCGATAGCAACATGCGCGGTCCGGAGCTTCTCTCTCGTGTCTCTTAAATCCACGATCACGTAGCGAACTCATAAACTCACCGTTTCATTGTCTAAAATATTCACTAAACGATATGTTTTCGTTGTTCCTGATCGTTTACATGCGTAGCTAAATAAACGATGGATGTATTTACACAACCAAGTAGTCGAGTCGGGAGATGTAATTATTATGTATAATTATTATTATTTTATACATAAACGGCTACAAAAATGAGGATGTTGACCATAAACAGGTACTTTGCCTGGAGTGTTATAAAGTTGTGGCCTCAAAACAAGGAAACACCACCAATTTGTCTGATCACTTAAAACGGCACCACAACGTAAAAATAACGTTTTATATCGCTAAAGATATGTTGCCATTAAACACTGTCACCAAAAAGGGATTTAAGAAAATGATCCGAACGCTTGACACGCGGTATGTTATACCATCCTGCACACATTAGAGCTGTATGGAAAATGCAAATCTCAGATTGAAGCAGAGCTGTCACACGTGGAATACTATACAGCTACAACAGACTTATGGTCCAGCAGGACAACAGAGCCCTACATGAGTCTGACGGTACGGTCTGATGGAATGGTAATTATTAACTTTAGCCTGGATTGATGGCTCGCAATATCGCAATATATATCGTTATGGAAAAAAATATCGCCATGTAATTTTTTCCCAATATCGTGCAGCCCTAATGTCAGGGGTGTGAAACAACTTTAAACTGACCAGTTTATAAAATAAAAACAAATTCATACATTGTAGAAATGCTAGAAAACATACATTTGTAAAAAAAAAAAAAAATGACTCTGTCCTACTTACTACCAGTAACACAAATTAAAGCCAGAGGGAGAATTGAAAATCCACCAAACAATGTATGTAGTGTTAAGGACTGTTTTGCAAATTATGACTGTGGGTAATGTTCTCTGCGGTCCCCCTGGAACAAATGTGAGTCTATTGGTTTGAGTGACTGGATGTCTAGTGACTGGATGTCAGCAGCAGGTGTCTGGTCCTTGCCCTCTCTCTGACTCTCATAAGTTGACTGTAACTGCAACCGCAAAAACCTCATTAACCATGAAAGCGCGACAATCTGGTCTTCAGCGGTCGTCACATCCTGACAAGCAGTTCCAATAAGCCAGACGCCACAAACGCTTCAGCACCACGGCATCGGCCGCCGTGATTTAGTGCCTGATTTAGCCCCCCTCCGCTGCCCTAAAATAAAACTTCAAAAAGGCAGCCTAATAATCGAGTTGTAAAGCTCAGCGAACTTCCTCGTTTAATTAATTACCCCGAAAATAGGCCAGGACCCGTGTTCTGCCAGTCCATAAAGACGGAACAACATGACAGTACAATGGAGGTGAAATAGAGGGGGTAAAGATTTACTTTTAATACACCTCTATCCTGTGTCACAGTTTGAAATTCCTCTGGTTAATGTTCCTCCTGGCAAACGTACATAAGATTTGTCTGTTACTGTAGTTTACGGCCTGTTTTTTCTTTTTGGGGGTGGGAGTTGGGGCTGCTAATTAATTGCGCTCAGATTTTTGTAATATAATTGTGCAGGATGTCCAGGAGGTGTGCTCACCCTCACTTTATGATTTTGTTACTCTTGCTTTTTGAACCTTCTTACTTCTGATCGTCCGTTTGTTTGTCTGTTTGTCTTGAGAGTCCAAGGTTTAAAGGAATTTCTTGCAAGGTTTTGCGAGAACCAACAGAAAATTATCAGCGAGGAAAAACAATTTCTAATGCTCTCAAAATGTGTTTAATAGCAGCCCCTCTCCCTCAAACCTATTCCCCGTGACATCAGTCACTACCCTTTCCCTTTTAAATGTTACCAGTATTCATTTATTAAAGAATGATAGACAATTTGGTTTATTAAATGGCCCGAAATAACAAAACAGTGCGTGGATTTCTGTCTCAAGGTAGCCCATTTCCGTTACTGTACACGGACAGATCTTGCTTGCTGTTGTGCGTATTTACCCCTCACAGGATCATTCTGAACCAGGGAATATGCTAGTGTCAGCCCATCTGTATGTGACAATAATAGATTTGGGACTGGATAATTCTTATTTTAACCAAATCAAATAAACCACCCTTGTGCCTAATGATATGACCAACCCATTTTAGTTTTTGTGACTAATGGCCACAAGTTGCTTTTAAAGCAGCTCAATTCTGCAAAAGCATTCCCCCACCAACTGATGTTATATACAATTTGATCACCTCTCTTTGAAAATGATCTAATTTGGAAAGATGTGGGGGATGTGATTGGTTAAAAGTGTCATTAGCAGGGAAAAGTTTCAGAAAAAAGCTGCCTGTAAAAATGCAGTCTTCGAGACTAAAGTTTTGGATCTTGGGGTTTATGTGGCCATAATGTTACGCCACTGAAAACTCTTTTTGACGGCGGAAATGAAGTGAATGATAAATTTAACTGGTAACGGAGCAAGCCTGGCTTTTCATGTGGCTTTGTTTATTTTTGATGGGGGCGCTAAGGTTCTGAGTCGAATCAAGATCGAAATTTCTATGCATTTTTATTAGCTCACTCTTCAGAGGTTCTGCTGCCCCGGGTGATTAACGGTCTTTCAAATTGTCCAAATTGTGGATGATTTGGAAGTCACTGACGGTACAAATGCTGTTTTGGTGGTGTTTCTTGCATTTAACTAATCTGTCATTATAATATAAGTACATTTTGTGATTTGACATAATATATAAAGCCCTTCTAGAATGAAGAGAAATGTTGGGTTTTGCATGTGTCATAATGACATCGATCTGACCTCGTAGCAGCCTTGCAAAGACCATTCTGGTCCAATCTCATTTCAATGGCTTTCCCTAAACAGTTTACTTCTTAATTTTCTCTTAATCCACTCTGTCTGAGAATTCTACAGTTAATGTGCTAGGAAGATAAAAAAAATGTGACATGGAAGCTATGGTGATGAATTGTTAACTGCTTTTTTGTCTTTTGCCCATCATGGTGAATCAGCCAAACTTGTCTTTGGTAAAGATATATTCCACATTGTGTCTTTTCTAAAGTTGTTCACTACCTTTTCCCAAGGCCCATAGTGCGCTTGCAGATATAGTGCACTACATAGTAGGTAGGTTGTCTATTCGGACATAGACTTCATCAGAGAAAGACCTAGCTACAGCGGACTAGTGGTTGCTTAAAGAAGCTCCCACATCAATCTAAAGGCTAAACCCTGTGCTGAAGAAAAGTGCGTGTTTGTTGTGGCGGGGGGAAACGTCTGAGCTTTGCAAACCACTTTTTGTTACCAAGCTACTTGTCTTTGTTAGCGCTCCACAATGGAGCCTGGATATTTATTTCCAAATCTCCCCGCACATGTCAACATTTTTCCCAGGCCTTCACTCGGGCAGGGGTGGCAGGAGAATATAAAGTGATGTTTACATACCTTCCTTTAAGGTCAGAATGTCTCACGGAAAAGCCCCTCTGTTACATTGTCCGTTGCCATGGCAATATATTAGTTTGAGCTGGGAATTTAGGAAAGCGCCACTGTTAGTTTTTATTGTTAGATTTTTTCCACCTCAAATGTGAGGATCAGCCCCAAATAAAAATGCTCCAAGCTTTATTTCATAGCTTGTGTAGTAATATCCAGTGTTAGAAGAATTTGAATTCAATATACAGGCTAATTCATTTTCAGGTATTTGTTCCTGGACGTTAGCAACAAAATAATTGTTTTCATGAACCATTTAAGAGTGATTTGTATTCATATTACAGAGGTTGCACATTTGGAGGCCCCTTGTCTTGAGCCACTCTCCACTCCTCAACATAACCGTCCTCCTTGTCTTGACAAAACCCAGACGACACTCATATATTTTCTGAAGACTCATCAGCCTGACACCTTTTGGTAATGACGACAAGATGGCTTCACTGTAGGGGAAATAAACTTGGGAAAAACTTCAAAAGGACTGAAAACACTTCCTCCCTGTAAATCCCAGTGTTTTCTGACTCATGTCTAATGTACTGGACATTGGAGTTTGCGAGAGATCGGCGCAGTTTGATTTTCAAAGAAGGTGGAGTGCTATTAAAGTATGATTTTAACGGCATTGTTTTTTTTCTTGTTTGTGTGAAAGCGAAAGATGGCTCATGGATGTGTAGCAACTCTTTGTGCCCGCTGCTGTCGCTGGGGATGTGTCTTTAGAAGTTTGCTGCGGCTTAACAGGGGTAAGCTCGCTGGTCCGGCGACTCCTGTCTGCTTTCTGTCTCTGACACGGTCAGGCCTGAAGGGTACACTAATAAGGGCCCTTGGCATCTGGCACGTCTTTAGCAAGCAGGAGTAGGCAGAGAGGTGGACTGGCTGGGGGTGTGGGCTTTTCCTTCCCAGGATGCCTCTGTCCCACACCCTTCTGTCAGAGAAAGGAGCAATGGACAGCTGCCTGATCCCTGCCACTGTGCTCTGACCTGCTGCAGATTTACTGGGGTGGAAGGAAGCGCCGGAGCTCTTCTCAGGCTTTCCATCTCTCACACTGTCTGTCATTCTCACTCTGTTTTTTTCTCATTTTTTTTCTCTGTGATTCTCTGTAGTGTTTTTTCTCTTGCTCTCTGATTCTCCCTGTCTATTTGTTCTTCTGCCCTTCATAGAAGTGTAGCTCACCATGTCTCAAATGACTATTCACCATTGCATTACTGCGCTACGAAGCAGTTAGTGTGGTATTGGGAACACCGACCTGCCCACCTAAAGACATGCATATTTATTCTGCTGTACTGTAATGCTGCAATCTGCACTTGAGCAAGGCATTTAATTTCTTCTGGGTCACTATGAAAATGGCTTGTCACCTCACTTCAATTATTTAATAACAGCCTTGTATTTGACCATACACACACACGCACACCCATTCCCTGGTATTCTGGTGTATCGTACATGTTACATTAGTCAGCCTTAGGCTTTGTGGCAGTGCAGTGTTGGGATCGGGGATGCTGAATGTTTCAGAGCTGCTATATATAGAGACGGTGTACATATTTAGAATAGCAAAAATAGAAATGTTCAGCTCAGCCTGGCTCTGCTCCGGATGGCGACGCGCAGGACGTTAAGTAATTTTACTTAAACTCTCCACATATTGATATAGTGACCTTCTGTATTATGTAATGGAGAGAAAAATAATGTAATGAATTACATTTTTTATTTGTATGAGCATCATATAAAGACCAACATTGACATTATGAGGTGTGATCCCAGACTGGCGGTTCAGGCCCCCTTTATTCCTAAAATGGAGTCAACCTTTGTCTTAATGTCCACTAGTCCCTCTAATTTGCCAGAAACCAAGAATAATAGTAGTTGTCTGGCATTGCTTTGCCCTACATGATCTGAATGGGTAATGATTGGAGAGTTATAAATGATTGAGAAGCCTGAAGGGAATACACCTTCAGCATGACATGGGCTGCTGGTTAAGGTGGACTGAGGTGCCGGACCGAAGCAGCTGGCTGTGCCAGGTCCTATCCTTTCCGGGGCCTCCTTAAGAGGGTGCGTGTGGGACATGACAGAAGTCCCTGAAAGCATTCCTTTCACCTCTCTCACCTCTAGGGACGAGACTCGCTCAGACGTGAGGACAGTTGTCCTCTATCTCTCCTTCCCCCTCCCTCTACCGTCTCTACTTCTCCTTGGTGGGGTTGAAGTCTCTTGGCTCACCGGTCAGTTGATGTGAGCCATTAGTGCTACAGCACAGGTCTACTAACCGTAGAGCAGGTTAGCATATTCAGAAAGCAGATCAGTAACAGCCAGTCGTTATATCCTATTTAACGTTATATCCTATTTATTGTGAAGATAATGAACTTATTGTCCATTTAGTGCACTGCAAAGGCCAATCGGAGCAATAGATGTTCATGCATCATAACAAAGACTAGGAGATTGTTGGTTCACCTGCTGACGTGGTGTAGTATCCGGCAAAACCACACTGAGGAGCTCTAGATCCTGCTCTACAACAGCCTCTGAATGTACACAGGTCCCTTCTATCTAGCTTACCTAATCTAGAGATGCGTATTCTGCAGCGATATGACGGTGTATGTGTCTCGAACCCCTCCCTGCCCCTGTATGGCGCTTGTCCACTTTCTAGGGAATTTTGGTTGCTTTTAATTCATTATAAGACGGCTTAATGGATTACTGGTGATAGTGCGGTCATCATGGTTAACTTAAGTGTTTAGTGTGTGAGATGTGGGATCATTACATGAAAGGGTGCTTTTGTTGGAGCGTATCGATGCGCTATGTACAGTATCTGATCATAAATACTCCATGTACCAGTTAGCACATCATCAGCTACCTAGTATCAAATTGACCATGGACGCTTAATTTGAGGCTAACCACAAGCCATTTGGAGGGCCTGCTTTGCAGCCTATTCCAACAGCTCCAGACAAATTTCCTCTACAACTATTTTGACCGTGTCTGTTTTTTAAATGACACCATATCCACATTGAGTACACTAATTTCAGTCATAACCCTATGGGACTTGGAAATATAAGTGTAGTGTATGAAGGAAGAGGTTGCCATTTGGAACACAGGGGAGACTACTCACCTCTGCTGGCGGGGAAAACGGACTGTGTGAACAGGTAGAAAGGACTTTATTAACCACTCAGCAGTCTCTGACCCGGAAAACCCAAATTACCACAACTCCTGTCTGCACGGTGCCGCCGGGCTGTGGGCTTGTTAAGGGCCCCTCTAAACGGCCCCAGATGTCATGGGAGGCCTGCTCTTAATCTACAGACAGTAGCGTAGCTTCACCTCAACAAGCTTTTGAATTTAATTTCCAGCCTGCTCAGAGCGGGTCTGATATTCTGCCCGGCCAGGCTCTTAAGTTTTTTTCTGGCCTTTTTCACACACCCTCTACACTCGTATAATCGGTGTTTGATGGCACTACTTTGTTGATATTTAATATTATTTTAGGATTATTGATAAAAAGTGGCTATTATCTATTTTCAGTATCTGTGGAAGAATGATCATTAGTGAAATCTAAATGTATGTATGCCAGATAAGAGGGAGACTCTGGAATTAGGGTTTGTGTTCTTGTAATTTAGCTATTTTCCACACAGGGGACCAGTTCATCTTAGCATATTTAACATAGACTTTTCTTTGATAAGTATGATATGTGTGTGCTGTAACTTTCAGGTTCTGTCCAAACTCCATTCCATTTCTAACCCAATGCCCCAGTAGGAATCGTAGCTGCTTCCCTAGCCTAATGCAGAGAAGTGGACAAAATTACAACTGTGTTCTCTATTCCTCACGTCTCTTTCCTCTCCATTTGTGTTGCAGGGCATTAAGTCCCGGGTTTTGGAGACGTTTGTGATGCTCTTCCTCCTCGGACTCCTCATCCTGGGAATAGTCTGGGTGGCGTCCGCACTCATCGACAATGATGCCGCCAGTATGGAGTCGCTCTACGGTAAGGATGTGTATAATGGGTGGGAATCCAGGGAACATTTGGGCTACATTTGGGTTTTTGTTTCTAGCTGTGTGATCTATTTGAGCTCTGATATTTCCTTTTCCTTCAGATCTCTGGGAGTTCTATTTACCCTAGCTGTATTCCTGTATATCTCTGATATTTCCTTTTCCTTCAGATCTCTGGGAGTTCTATTTACCCTACCTGTATTCCTGTATATCTCTGATGGGGGGTATGCTGCTCCTGAGTGAGTATTGTTTTTAATTAATACAATTAGGGAAGCACCGATTGTGAAATTCTGCGCCAATACCGACGCCGATTTTAAAAGTAACAATTTGGCCAATGCTGATGTTTTATGAAATATTTGCTTTTGTTGTTAGAGAAATCTTCATTCCAAAAAATTACTAAACTGTTTTAAAGGTATTCAGCTATTCATTTCACGTTCATCACACATTCAATTCAGTCATACTCTGTGTAAAATGTATGAGACACAAACTGCCATCAGCTAATGTCCTCTTATTTGCAGATGGGCGATGTAAGTCAACAAGGCAAATATCAACTGATACCGATATACTGCCATCGGTGCATCCCTAATAATAATGCATGCCATTTAGTGTATGTGGTTGTTGGGATTTAGACAAACAATTATGGTTCTGTAAGAGTCATGGTTTACCAGTTTAGGGAGTACCACGATCTGTGGCCCCAAATGTAGTGGGGGCGGCAGATCGCTTAGTGATTCGGGAGTTAGGCCAGTGACATTTATATCACTGAGCTGCCAAGGTAGTCCTCTATCAAGTCACTTAATTCTAATTGCTCATTTAGTTTGGTATAAATCAGAGCGTCCGCTTATATGACGTTAATGTATGCCGTTTGTTTGTGTGAACAAAATGGAATGCAATGTCATTTGATGGTCAAGTGTTGCATGTTCAGATAAACGTGTGTATTTGTTTTTCCTCAGTGTGTACTCCAGTGGGCCTGTCCAGGATGTTCTCTGTCATGGGCCAGTTACTGGTCAAACCAACCGTGAGTCCACTTTTCCGTTTCATTAATTTGGACGTCAACCGCTTGAGATTCATCCGATTTTGACAGATTGCTCACACACACCCCTACCTGGATTCCTTTTTTAATAAACTTGTAATGCCAGATATGCCATAAAGCCATTTTATTTTTTTAAATAAATATTGACTGATAATATATAAGTTAACGTGATACATTTTTTTGCCATATCGCTCAGCCCTATATATATATATATATTAGGGCTGTCAATTTATTGAAAAAAATTAACTAATTAATCGCACAATCCTGTGATTAATCGCGATTAATCGCATTTTCCCCAAGTTGTTTGAAACAATGAAATAAATCAATTAACACAATGAAGTATATTTTAAATACATTATTTTATGATAGTCTCTCCTGTGAACAATACAGAATAGTCATTCTTATCAAATATAGCAACTTTATAAACAAAGTGTTGAAGTGCAAGTTATATATTTAAACCCTGAAGGTTATCAAAAATACTGGATCATCTTGGCAATAGTCCAAATGAAATAAAACATTTTCAAAAACAAAAAGACAAAGTGTAAGGTGAAACCATCGATGTCAAAGATAGATTATTTTAGAACGTAAGCCTATAGGCCAAAATAATTGCACTATTTGTAAAGTTGCCAGATTAATTTTAAAGAAGTCTATAACAGCCTTTCTAATATGAATGACAAACAGAATGAAGTGAAATTAAGTTTGGTTATGTCGGGTTGGTTAGGGTCTCCATGAGAGTGACGTTCTCTGCTTTCTCCAGCAGGTTATGTCTCAAAACAATTGTTTTAGAGGGTAGATTGTATGATGGGGATCCCAATGCAATTGGAATGATTTATTTCAGTCCCTCGTCTTCTACTGTGTTTATCGGGCGGCAGTTTCTATCTATCTATCTAAAACATCGGTTAACGGTTACTTGTTTGGTCAAAAGCCCGATTTGGCGCACATTACTGCAGTAACGCGGATTGGCGGATTGCAACATCAATAATGATCGGGTGTTTCTGTCCTATATACTCTCTAGTAACGTAAATAATGACCCTGTGTTTGCTTTTATATGATAAACTAAAGACGATCTGCTTCTATGGTATTTGAATTCGGTTTAGCAAACCGAAACCGAAACTTAATAAAGTGGTGCGTTAATTGCGTTAAACATTTGAAATTAACGCATCAGATTAACGCGTTAAATATCCCAGCCCTAATATATATATATATATTACACACACACTCATTACAGTAGCTAACTTGCTAGCTCGCTTAATTGAGTTATGTCTTAATGCTGCTTAGCTAGTCTGTTTTCTCAGGTCTGAATGGTTAATTACTACTATTAATGTTTTCTTGTAGCTTGGGTTTTCTTTTCTCCTGTTGTCTTTTCGGAGTGCACTGCTTCATATGTTTGCTAAGAACTTCCAGACTGCAGCCACATCACCAACCCGTCTTTCACCTGCCATGTTCTTATCTCTCTAAACTATTATAACCCCTTTTCCCCTGCTCAGATCCTAGAGGACCTGGATGAGCATATTTACTGCATCACTCTGCAAGAGGAAGCCCTTCAGAGGAGATTGAACGGTACGTCCCATGTAGGCTTGCATTTTAATATTTTTTTAACCTTTTTAGTGCACTACCTTATATCCAAGCCCAATTGGTCGTGGCTAAAATAGTGCACTCTATACAAACAAGTATCAAAGGGATGCACACCAGGAAATGTTTTGGCACATTACATGGAGATGACAACCTTATGTGATGGAGCACAATTCACTTTGACAAATCAGCTTTCCGCTCACCTTCACCTCTTTCTCACTATCTTCCTCTCTCTATCTCCCTCACTCTCCCCCCTGCTAAAGGACTTGCTGCACGGTGGGAGACCATAAATTACATTGTTGGAGAGTTTTAGAGTCAATTTAAGAAGTCTGAGCACACACACACCATACTGCCTGCCACTGTCACGACTGGGCAGGCGATTTTCTCATTTGATCTTAGTCTCTAGCCTGGTAACGACAGGCCTCCTCATTAGGAGGGAATGCAAATAATTTTGGCGAATGCAGCCTCTCAACTGGCCCACTGTTTTTGTGCCTATAGGGTTCAGTCAAAAACACTGTGTAGGATGTCTTTCTTTCTGGTGGTGGTGTGCCAGCTATATATAGTGCGTTGGAAAATGTTCATTGACTGCTACTAACTAGACTGTTTAAGTACTGTGTTTTTCCCCCGGAAACCATTTTGTTCTGGACCACACATTTTAAAAGCCTGTTATAATTAACAAAGTGGCTTTAATATACTTGACCAAGAAAGGTCAATACTTTTTTATATTAAGACGAGCTAAATTGTTAAAACAGAAGTTGCAATGATAAGAATTTTTTTACCTACTTCACTGAAATTTTACTCTTGTTTTTGCCAGAGATAAACTGTTTAAGTTACATTGTTGCTTTAGGAAAATAATGTAACTCTGATAATAGGCAGATGCTGTAGGTTCTCTGTTAAGGCCCCAAATCTAAACATTTTCCTGATTGACATACCCAAATCTATTTTCTTGTAGCCTCCTCTCTAAACCTGCTAGAGACTTTTCTCATTTGAAAGAAAACAAAAAAGTTTGTGGAAATGCTAAATGTTAATGCCAATGTTGGAAAAGATAACAGTTTAGCTGGCAAAAGAAAAGACAAAGGAAACATTTTTTATTTTTGCAACATGTGTGAAAGGAAAAAATCATAATGCAACATTGACAAAAGGGGCTGTAATAACTTCTAATATGATCAACTAGGTTGCAAAAGCTTTACGCCATATGGAGTAGAGGACACAGAGATTGTGTCTGAACCTATCAACAGTGGACACTGGATACATTATTATTGTCAAGTATATTCACACACTCCCAACACTCATGCATGATTGATCATTTGCTTCACATGAAAGGTACTAACCGGAGCAGCAATAGGATTGCAGATCCAATGCTCCGCATCACCCAACTGATATACAATAATAGCTAAGTAAGCAGCCAACACTGTTCTAACATGATTACAAACACCACAAACAACACAAGGTTGAACAATAATTATTTAGAACTGTAAGCTGTGACACCACAGTTTGTGTGATGTACCAATGTTGGACGAGGTTGCAGCAGCGTGTGTGTGTTTGTGTTTGTGTGTGTATGAGCTAGTATCAACCCGACAAGCATTTGTCATAAGCTTTCATCATGTATGAGTTACAGAGAAGAAATCAAGACGCTTAGGTTTGTCGACTTCTAGGTCAGCCAGCTGGTGACATAGAAATGGATGATGAGTGGGGAGAAATCCTAGGCAAAAGGAGTTCATGGGATAATACAGTTCAATGTTAGCATTCACTCCGATCATTCCTCCTCTGGTCAAATGGCTAATATAGTAATCTATCCATTTATTGTTATTATCTTTATTTATCGTCCAAATACATAAATTATTTATATACATTTATATTATCTATATATCACAAATCCTTATGTTATCAATATGCAAAAATGTGTACAGCTGCATTTGAAATGCTGTCATCATCCAATGCCATTTTTTGAGCAAAGCTAGCGGCATTTCCCATAGCTGTTACACAATGCTATTTTCTGCTTGAATGCTAGCAACAATAATTGTTGTGACTAACCACAACACACTTTTACAAAGTCATGGATGTCTTCAAAAAATATATTTCAACTTTGTGTACATCATTTCCAAAGTTGATTTTTGACTTGTAGCAACTCTTTGCATTATTTTCATATGAAATAGTGACATTACCGTGCATAACTAACATCAGGCAGGCGCATGGAGCACTATGCTACACCAATACGCTATCTCTCTGGGGCAAATTCCCATGATGGAGAAACACAGTTTTTCCTTCAAAACAAAGACCGCTTAGGAATCAACCTAGCTTGTTCGATAGGAATCGGTTGTGAGTGGAGGACAAATGCAATCAAGTGAGGTGACCAGTAAGAGGCGACCAGTAAGAGGTCATCTGTTCTTTTTGTAAACCTTAGTGGCAGCAACAGATCAGGGAAAGACTATGTTAAAATTAGTTGTATAATTATTATTTATTGTTAGATTACCTAAAGGCAAGCCATTTCTGCTACATGCCTTGTATCTCGTACATGCCTTGTATTTTTTAACCGCCACTCTTTCCAGATTCTTTGATTTTTTTGGGGGGAAATTGCATTTTGTAAAGCTGCCAAACATACTTTGATATGAAGTCGAGCAAGGAACCAAGTGTACAGATGCAAGTAAATAAAGAGGATGACTGTCTTTACAAACCAGGGAGGTACTGGAGATGGCCTGATCTGATAGCGCTGTTTTCAAACGCTACGCCGGTACTCCTCTCAATGGGCCTGCTGTTTAGCTATTTGGTTTCCCAGGGTTTACGCCCAACGCCAATGCTAAGAACACCTGATTAAATAAGTGTAATCTGTTCCTTATCACCGGGGATGAGGGGTTTGATGTAAGCAAGTCACTGTGAGCGGAACAACAATAAGCCCGAAGTGCCACGACTTCTCCCGCTTTACCTGGGCAACGCGGCCCAGCTCCATCCACAAAGAGAACAGAGCATGGATGGGAGAAGAACCTCTGGCTCAGGCATTGCATTGAGTACCGTGATCTTTGTTGCCTTATCGGGAATCCCTGGAATGTATTTTGGTCGCCCCACACACACACACACACACACACACACACACACACACAGAGTCAATGGGTACAAATGGCAGCGAGGAAGGAGGGGTTCAGGGATAGTTCACAGGACACACACTACGAGTGCCCCATGTCCTCTCCTTGCTTGGTCTGTGTCCTTAACTAGCTCGCGGTACCGTTTGTTAGCCAGCGCTCATTACACATCAGTTATGCTGTGTGTCGTTTTGGATTGCTGAATGGGATCAGTGGAATGAGTTGTGTGTTTACTCTTTAGGCTTTGAAGTTTGCATCTCTCCTCAGTGCAATTACACCCCAAATTACATTACGGATCTGACCGTTTGTTCTAGATGTGCAGGAGCGGTGGGTTTCTTTCCGGCTGAGCAGCTTTGCGCATGTGTTCGTGCGTCAACTACGGGAGATTCAGTAGACCAGGAAACACATTGTGGCACGCTTATTCCTACATCTGAGCTACTGACCTGGCAACCCAAGTTGTCTTGGAAAGCGAGCTTGTCCTCTGGATGGCTGTGCGGCGTATTACGCACAGTTCATCTGCACATATCACCATGTCCGAAGAATTAGAAGAAGAATCAGGACATTTTTTCATAATTTACAACAAACAATGATTTTGTTCTGGATGGCAACACTTAACACACACGTAATAAACAAATATAAACAATAGACTACAATAAATTACAGAAATATGTTATACGGTAATATGTAATAATGTCCAGTGAGAGCTTTGAGTGTATGTGAATGTGGGGAGCAGTCTATAGTCTGTTTGGTTCCAGAGGTATGATCCTGAGACCTACTGCTGTTGGGGGAAATTATTTTGGTGAGAGGTTTTGGTCTTGATAGACCTAAACCTTCTTCCAGTTGGGAGTTCTAAATAGTTCATGGGTAAACGGGAGAGGCCTTGACCTGACATGATGATGCAATCTATTTTGGCCTAGGTATGTTATTTGGCCCAGGAGTGTAATTTTTTTGTTGTCTAATGTGTCCTGAGCCCTCCACCAGGTGTCCCTGTTTGCTAAGACTATACCCTGTTTAATTGAGATATGTCCCAGTTATTGCTCTTTCCACCTGACAAGTGCCAGTGTGTCCCTTTAACTGATGTGGAATGAATGGACAGTTGCAACAAATGTAGCAACCCAGAATAATGTAATGCTTTTAGATGTGTGGTTTAGTAAACAAAGGTGTGCTTTAAGAGAAACAAGATGTTAAGGGGACCACCCCCCCAGGCAATTGTTTAGCTTTTTGGGGCATTTTTTTGTGTCAAGAGGATTTATGCACGTGGCAAATATATGTAAAATTATTAACTGATTCATCAAATTTCTTTGCCCTCCAAAGCTTTTGTTCCATATTTCACACCTTTGAATTCCCTGAAGGAGAGGCTGGGATTTCTCGGGGTCCAACTGAGAAAATGGAATAACCTTTACACCAGAGTGCAGTGTTCCTAGTCCAAATTAGTGTCTAAAAAACAGGCTCTAGTTATGAGGTGCACTACATAGGAAATAGTATAGTGGTGTGCATGCTCAATGTTAGTTCAGCTGCTGTGTTACTTGTCAGCATTTGCTGTCGCTAGACTCTCATTCGCTCTGTGTGCTCGGAGGCAGCCGCAGCGTGCTCCGGTCCAGATGCTATGCGGCACAATGACCTTGCCATTGATTATGCGTGTCGCCTCAGCCTGCTGCTTAACATAATGCTAGGTGACGTAATGGCTAAACTAATTGAAGAGTTTGAGAGGAGTATTTCTTGCTCTCAACGCATGAGGAATTAGCAGCGTCTGTTCATGAACGAACTGCTTTCCCTCAGCACCCTGACACAGTAGCCAGTTCCTTGTGTTTTCTGCTTTTGTATTTATCATTTATCATGTTTTGGTTCTTGATTGTTTCATGCTAATTGAGAGCCTGAAATTGATTCCGAGTTGGTGCAATAAAAGGATTACTGTGAGAAGGTGACCAAGTTTTTCTGTATGGTTTCTTCAGAGAGATGAGAGGCATTGTGGCTGAACCACCGCGGTGCCCCTCAGGGGTCTACGTTGGGTCCTACTCAAATCCCAAGTCACGTCCTCTGGAGCTTCTAGGTACATTTCCTGTTGCACTGTGACTGCATTTGGTTTGAGGCTTCAAACTTTCCCCAACTACGATCCCGGGACAGTGCACAGACAGGATTCCCTCAACCTACACATTTATTTTCTCTGTTGGATCTCAAAACCCATCCAGACAGGATGTGGCATTATAGATGGGGGTTGGGGGTTGATCAAAGGTATGTTTTTTACCCCTGTAACAAAGATTAAAGATCTTATTTTTATTGCGCGCTAGTAACAGTGTAACAGTGAACTAATTGGTCTTGATCTGCCAATCACCCCAGGGGATGCAAATGGATACTCTTCCACTTGGCTTTAAGAGCTCCAGTCTGAACGTCAAGACTGGAGGGAAAACAGAGTAACACAGACACATTAGCCTTAAATGAGCTGCCCTTGTGGTTTTCTTGGAGAATCCCTTGCTGTTTTCTATCGAGCCTTGAGACCAGTTTGAGCATGCACCCATTTGCTTGCAAGACAGAACTAACGCAGGAGATTATTTTTGCTTGTTTGAGAGATCACATTGTTATTTACTAAGCAGGATTATCTGTTCTAAATAAAATGAAGTCAAATGCCATTACGTTTGAAGGAAGAAAATCCAGTTTTGAATTTGACATTGTCGATTTTGGCATTAGTGTATAATTTACGATTTTTTTACATACTTGAGCTGTGACTGAAAAATCTAACCGTTTTAAAGGGTGATCATTTGGCATTACTAGAAACATGTTGATCAGTGATATTTTATAGCAAATGAAACTGTGTTATCAATTTTTGTTGTTGTTATTTGTCAGTTGAATTCTGACGATTAGAAGGTGTTTGGATTAACGTTGTGTAAAGACAATGAGGGAAAGTCAAAAACTTGATAAACTGACACCCCTGTCTGATACGGTTTCCATCTGGTCTGCAGGGTTGACATCATCTCATTCTCATCGACTCAACAAAGAGTTGGACAACATCCGAGATCAGAGGGCTAAACTGGGTGAGTACTCTGTACTGCTATTTTTCTGTTGTCAAATGATAATACTGTTTAAACATTTGGGCTCACTTTACTTTTACTCCATGTAAACAAACATGAAATGAGTTTGAATAATAAATATAGCAAAATGAATAGGAAATATTATTACGAGCCTTTCTCGCCCTTCGCTCTTATTTCTTAATTTGGATACATCCCAAAGCATTTCTGTGTCATAATTATTCTCCGCCATGCTTTTTAGGATATTATAAATGAGGTATAGAAGCTTTTCGTGGTTGGAGGGGGGAGTTTGGAGGCCACAAAGCCACTTAGGATATTGGACAAGATGCAAACTTTATATTGTGCCCAGGCTTTTAGTGATGTCATTAATTTGGCAGGATGGTGCATATAGAGTGCGCCTTGGCAAACTGTACAGGTCGCGCCAGGGGAATGTTGTTGGAGAGCGGGAGGTGAATGGTGGGAGAGCGGGAGGTGAATGGAGGGAGAGCGGGAGGTGAATGGAGGGAGAGCGGGAGGTGAGTGGAGGGAGAGCGGGAGGTGAGTGGAGGGAGAGCGGGAGGTGAATGGAGGGAGAGCGGGAGGTGAATGGAGGGAGAGCGGGAGGTGAATGGAGGGAGAGCGGGAGGTGAATGGAGGGAGAGCGGGAGGTGAATGGAGGGAGAGCGGGAGGTGAATGGAGGGAGAGCGGGAGGTGAATGGAGGGAGGGGGAGGTGAATAGAGGGAGAGCGGGAGGTGAATGGAGGGAGAGCGGGAGGTGAATGGAGGGAGAGCGGGAGGTGAATGGAGGGAGAGCGGGAGGTGAGTGGAGGGAGAGCGGGAGGTGAGTGGAGGGAGAGCGGGAGGTGAGTGGAGGGAGAGCGGGAGGTGAGTGGAGGGAGAGCGGGAGGTGAATGGAGGGAGAGCGGGAGGTGAATGGAGGGAGAGCGGGAGGTGAATGGAGGGAGAGCGGGAGGTGAATGGAGGGAGAGCGGGAGGTGAATGGAGGGAGAGCGGGAGGTGAATGGAGGGAGAGCGGGAGGTGAATGGAGGGAGAGCGGGAGGTGAGTGGAGGGAGAGCGGGAGGTGAGTGGAGGGAGAGCGGGAGGTGAGTGGAGGGAGGGCGGGAGGTGAGTGGATGGAGGGAGGGCGGGAGGTGAATGGATGGAGGGAGAGCGGGAGGTGAATGGATGGAGGGAGAGCGGGAGGTGAATGGATGGAGGGAGAGCGGGAGGTGAATGGATGGAGGGAGAGCGGGAGGTGAATGGATGGAGGGAGAGCGGGAGGTGAATGGATGGAGGGAGAGCGGGAGGTGAATGGATGGAGGGAGAGCGGGAGGTGGATGGATGGAGGGAGAGCGGGAGGTGGGTGGATGGAGGGAGAGCGGGAGGTGAATGGATGGAGGGAGAGCGGGAGGTGAATGGATGGAGGGAGAGCGGGAGGTGAATGGATGGAGGGAGAGCGGGAGGTGAATGGATGGAGGGAGAGCGGGAGGTGAATGGATGGAGGGAGAGCGGGAGGTGAATGGATGGAGGGAGAGCGGGAGGTGGATGGAGGGAGGGAGGGAGAGCGGGAGGTGGATGGAGGGAGGGAGGGAGAGCGGGAGGTGGATGGAGGGAGGGAGGGAGAGCGGGAGGTGAATGGATGGATGGAGGGAGGGAGAGCGGGAGGTGAATGGATGGATGGAGGGAGGGAGAGCGGGAGGTGAATGGATGGAGGGAGGGAGGGAGAGCGGGAGGTGGATGGAGGGAGGGAGGGAGAGCGGGAGGTGAATGGATGGAGGGAGGGAGATGGTAATATGGAGGCAAATAATCCAGTAATAAGGCGGGTAGACTAGCATGTTCGAATGTGACATCATGTTGTTTGTCCTTCACCCTCCATGCTGTTATAGAAACTCCAGTCAGTGCAGGGACGCCATGAACGCTCTATGATCTGGCATGGTGTCGATCTTTAGAATGAATCTTTACCGTGTCCTAATCAATGCAATCATTTGTAAGTAAAAACAACCAGATAGATTGGTAGCAGCACATTGTCTTACTGTTTAACAGATGGAGTGTATAAGTCAAGTTATTAATTAGAATCTTCATCCTTCTGTTTCATCTTTTTGTTGTTTGTTTCCATACACAAAATTGTCTGTCTAATTAAAGAGGACAAGTGTGATTTACAGTTTATGAAAGCAGGGCCTCCGGGGCCTGTTGGAGAGGTGCACTCACTCACCTTATGCTTTAACAGACCAAGTTGTACAAATGTTATGAAGGCACCTGGAGGCCATGAGGTTCCTCTTGAAAACCTTGAAAGATTTCTGCGATCGGTCAGTTTTGCCCAGAGCTGGTAGGACATAACTTGTTTTTTTCATTTTGGTTTGTCTCTGTCTGTCCTCTAGAAAGACGAAAGAAAGCCTCTGCATGGGAGAAGAACCTACTTTACCCCATTGTGGTATTAATTCTGCTAGCAGGGACGGTATGTATTAATAAAGCTACTTGTCCAGCCATCCAGTCAGTTCCCATAACCCCCAACCAACACCACACCAAGTCTACTCTCAGTGTAGAATAGGGCTGCAACACACTATTATTTTGATAATCTACCAATCTAACGATTATTTGAATGATTTAGTCCACTAATCATCTACTTTTCCAATGATTAATCATTAGGCTTTTAAAGATTATTCTGCTTTTACAATTTGTTAGAACATTGAGTTATGTTTACTAACCAATAAATAAAACAAGGAAATCACTTTAGCTTTTGAAAAGCTCTGACTGTTTTAATCTCCTCTCGTGCCGGGATGTTTACTTTTTAAATGTTCCAGTACGCACGTTGCGCTCCCATGGAAAGCCACCTTGCATGCATTACAGATGCGTTGATTTTTAGTTCAAACTTTAGTGAAACCTTCCCACCCGCGACTTGTTCTGCTCCATTTGCACGCTGACATTATAGCGCAATTTAGATATTTTAGAAATTTATGTTTTTTTCTACTGGATTTAATACGGGAGGGCTTCATTACAGTCTAGAGCTATACAGAATGCACGTGTCAAATGGTGTTTATGCAGGCACTTAAAATACGGCGATTGATCAAAAGATTTGTCGACCAACAAAAATATTTTGTTGTCATCGATAATGTCGACTAATCAATTCAGCCCTAGTGTTGAATGCTAAGATGGCACTTGGAAGGTCTCCCACCTAAAATGCCTATTTCCCACCTTCTGACACCCTATGTCCTTGATCAGGGGTGGCCAACCAGTCCGAGACTAAGAGCCACATTGTTTATTATGTAACCGCAAAGAGTCACATCATACACAGTGTAACCGCAAAGAGCCACATCATACACATATGGGGGGAAAAAATCTGGTGGGGGAATCGAACCAGGGTCGTCCGGCTCTGCAGCTAAGCACTCTAACCACTACACCAAGCAGGGAAATCACAGTTTTATTTCCGTTCGGTGTTACGTGTTGGGGTTAAATGGTATTTAAAATAAACACCACAAAGGTAAATAAACACCACTGGCTCTGCAAATAGCTTTTGACTGCACTACACCACTAGTTTGTGACACATGCGTGTTTGACGAAAATTCCTTTATTGAATTCAAGCGAAGCGAACTCGGACATTAAATATAAAAACTTAAACTTCTATATGAACGTAAGAGCCGCATGAAACCGGACAAAGAGCCGGTTGCGGCTCACGAGCCGCAGGTTGGTCACCCCTGCCCTAGATGGTGCACAAAATTTGACCTTCTGGCACCCTATCCCCTGATTGCTAAACCCAGCTGTTTCTGTTCCCATCGTGTAGACTATCTCCGTCCTGCTTGTGGCGCTGAACATCCTCTACCTGTTGGTGGATGAGACGGCCATGCCGAAGGGGTCAAAGGTAGGCCAGGTTAAAGTGGCTAGAGTCACCTACTTTTTGTCACCCTTACAAAAACATTTTACACATACACACACAGCTTGAGGATGTCTACAATAGTCAAGAATACGCTAATTAGGACTGCACGATTAATAATGATTCATTTATTATGCTTTAGTTAGGATGACCCACAATGTTTTCAGGTATTTGGTAACTTGTGGACCAGCCTGGTGTACGTATAAGTGTCTGTATGTCTGTTTGTTTTTCCGTCAATCCATCCATCTGTCTTTCTTTTTGGTTGCATCTGTGAAGAGGTCATTACAGATGGGGCTTTCTAGGCAGAGTCTAGAGAAAAGAAGTAGACATATCTCAGATTAGCTAATAACATTTTAAGAAGGGCAAAAGAACACATAATCTGGAAAGAGGAAGATTGGAAAAAAGTTTGGACAGAGTAATCTACGTTTTATGGTGTTTTTTATGAAGACGCAGACCCAATAAAAGAATGCTGGAGGTGAGCTTGACACCATCTGTCAAGCATGGTGGAGCCAATAGGATGGTCTGGTGGTGTTTTGGTGGTGGTGAAGTGACAGATTTGTACATGGTAAAAGGACCTTAATGAAGGAAGACTGTCACTCCATTTTGCAATGCCCCAGAACCTGCGTGATTAATAATGATTAATTTATTTAACTTTAATAAGGATAACCCACAATGCATTGAGGTGGTTGGTAACTTGTGAACCAGCCCTTTGAACCTGTAAGTGTCTGTATGTCTGTTTGTTTTTTCTTCAATCCATCCATCCATCTGTCTTTCTTTTTGATTGCTTCTGGTCCTGCATGCTATGGGTTTAATCTCTTTATTTCTTTTCATCTGCTATGAATGAGGTTTGTGCAAGCTCCTGTCTGTTTTCCTTTCGTCTGTCAAAGGCTACAAACTATATCATATTTCTCCCTTGATTCTCAGCTCATATTGCAGACGACCAACTGTCTTCCTTCCACAACATTCCTCTTATTTTATGGAGGAAATATTTTCTTTGGCACACACATCTCAGAAAATCCCCCAAATTATGCTTGTCATGCAGCTTGAGTATTGCCTCTGACCTGCCTCCGACCCCCCAAATGAACCCCGGACCAAGTAGAGTTGTCGGGCCAGAAGCAGAATAAAGCAGATGACAATGACAAGACACTGTGGATGTTTACCAATCATTGGCTCATTCAGGGCCCTTTAAAATACATGTTGCTGACATTCACAGATTCTAGACATTTAAACAGAAGTCGGCAACATTCAATATTCTAGCAAGCTTTGTAGGAAGTCAAATATACCTTGAACCATTTCGATAGTGTAAATTATAACGCAAGAATGTAATGGTTCAGCAACAATTTTTCCGTATATTTTTTATGCTAGTTAAGTTATGTTGTATAAAAATCATTACGTGATGGAAACTTGCAAATATATGCAATAACAATATGTTTGTTTGACATGGGATTTTAAACTGTCTCTAACCAGAATAGAAAGAGGAGTGGGAGGCCCCAGTGAACAAGAGAACAAATACTTTAGTGTCTGACTTAAAAAAAAAAAACAGGCACTCAACTGGCAGCTTTATTAAAAAATATCACCAATAACACCAGCCAACTTTAACAGTGAAGAGGTAAATCTGGGATGGTGCTTTCTAGGCAGAGTCAACTCTAGAGCAAAGAAGTAGACATCTCAGACTAGCTAACAGAAATATTTAGAAGGGCAAAAGCACACAGACTCTGGACAGAGGAAGATTGAAAAAAAGTGTTATGGACAGACTAACCTACGTATTTACCTATTGGTAAAGGGACCATTTTGCAATACCATGCCATGCCCTGTGTGCAGCACTTGATTGGAGCCAGTTTTCTGCTAATCAAGCCAATGTGCATGTTGCTACTTGGAGGACAGGGTGACATCCCTTAAGATTACTTCACCTAATTTTCAACTAGAATGCCAAATGTTTGCATGGCTGTAATTGTTGCAAAAAATAATTGTTTGACATTTGAAGAACACAATTATTATTTCTGACTTCTGATAATTGCAAAATGTCCTTTTCATTTAGCTATATTTCCTATTTAAACTTATTCATTTCTGGTTTAATGGAAAAATAAAGTTCTAAGTTACTCCAAACTTTTTAACGGTAGTGTATATAATTGTCGACCTTTCTTGAAAGTGCAGAGCGCGCCATTAAAAAGGATTTCTTCTTTCAAGCACATCGTATAGGTTTTTCACTTTACAGTTGTCTTGCTAGCAGACATATTAACACAGCTTTAAGATAGAAACGCAATCTTTGACATGCTATAATATGTCTGTCTTCTGACAAGTAACTATAATTGTCTTCTTGCCAGCCTGAACTGTGTTAAGGGCTTTAGATTGCTGTGGGGTTTGTCGATGTTAAACAAGGACACATGTCATTAGAACATGGTCGTTCATGTGATTGATTTAACAAAAGGTGTTTTTCCATTGCATTATCAAACTGCAAATCACATGAATTCTACAGAAATGCTGTTAACCAATGGTGGCTTTTACTCGTATGCGTTTTCAGTGATTTTTATTTATTTATTGACAGGATAGTAGGCTCTGAGCAAGAGCACAGACAGTTTGCTGTGCCAACCCTTGTGCCAGGTATCATGTGTCCACTGTTAAACCAGACACCAGGACATTGTTTTTCAAGTTATTATTATTATTGTTTTTTTTACCGACCAGAAAGTGGTCTCACATTTTGGGTTAAGCATTACTATGAACCTTTTATAAACTTGTTTCCATTTTATTTGCGATTACATCACTATTCTTTGACAAAAAATCTGAATATATCAAGAAACGAATGGCTGAAATCTATAACTTGTATAACTGGTTTGTTTGGCTCTAGACTTTTTACTCTTACCTCGCACACAACCCTTCAGCATAGTCAGGACTACAGGGATACTGACCTCCAGCTTCCTCTATCTTTCTGAAAGCGTACCAGTCAGGGAACAAGACTTTTTACAGCCAGATGAACGGGGCTCTAAGAGGACCAATAAAAGTGTTATTGCCAGTTCATCCCTTGGGGATTTTGAGCCACCAAAGCTCTCGGAAGGTGAATTTCACAAATGACCCATTCAGGTGGAGCTTGAGTTAGAGTTTTTTTTGTTTTGTTTTGCATTTACCTTAATATTTGTTAAGGTTTGGAATTGGCGCGGTAAAGCTGATCCTAGACTTGTAACCAGACGAGAGAAACAAACTCTAGGGTTAATTCGGCAATCAATCTTTTTTCTACTGTTATTGTCAGTCATAAAACTATGCTCGGCACATCAAAGCATTGCAGAGGAGGACGGGACACACCTGAAGAGCCAGACTGGGCAAGGCCGTTGTGCGAGCGTCTGAGAGCTCCCGACCTCACCGGTGCACAGGCGCTGCTCAACGCTAATCCCAGAAGCAACAGAACAAACCAGCCGCAGCAGGCTTCAACAAACAGCCGCGCCAACTCCAGCGCCCATTTTCAGCCACCACAGCAACAGAAAGGAAGGCATTAAGAGAGCGTGAATGCCAACTGACAAACTGATCTGCCACGGTGACATATTGATGTCTTGACAAAATGTTAGTAGTGTAACGCTAAAGAGTTGACCTTTTTCCTAATAGCATTGCTACACAAACGTGCACACTCATTTTGCCTCGCAGAGCTCTTCCCAGTTCGATATTTTTACATGACCCTGGGAGAAGGGGCTCCCCAGCACTATCGGCAGTATATGAGAGAGAGAGAGAGGGAGAGAGAGATGTCTGCTGCATAAAAGGCCTGAAACAACCCGTCAGACTTCGCTTTATCTTTTGACTTTTTTGTCTATGTGTGCGTGTGTGAGCGCGTGTGTGTGTGTGCGCATGCCTGTGTGTGCCTATGCCTGTGTGTGCCTATGCATGTGTACAGAGTGTATATCCCTTTTGTAGGTCTGAATGCCAGCAGAGAAACATAGATGTTGAATGGTGTTTTTTTTATGCAGCAGTCTGAATAATCACCTCCCGCCATTCTCTCCTTGACTTGTTCCAAATGACACCTATTCCCTGTTGGTGCAGTTCTTGGCTTTAAATTGCATCCCAATCCCTCAGCTGTGGGTCTCTTAACCGAGAAAATGTCTCTCTGATCCTCTGGATTGAGTGAAAAGTGGTTAATGTAAGACTTCTTCGGTGCCAAGGTCTGACAAAAGCAAATATTTAACACAGATGCAGAGGCTAGTGACGTTTATATAGATTCATGTCTGTACTTCAAACGGACAGGGCGGAAGAGCTAGTGTGTTTGCCAAACTATTTGTTTTGTTGCTTTTATGTTATTGGCATGCATTTACTCTTTGCACATTTTTTTTTTACCATAAGCCCTTCAGTGCCGTTCTGCTTGTTAGAACACCTGTTCACACATTGTGTGATCGACAGTGATTTAAAAAAGGCGCATTTTCTGTCTTTCATCGCTTCCTTTCTATTACTAAACTGTTTAAGTCTGTCCCGTCTGTTGAATGGCAAACTTGGACTTGTGGCGTTAACTTTTCCCCCACATGTCTACAGAATACAGAGCCTCTCTTTAACTTAGTTAGAAAGTAATTTTATTCATTATTGTTTTTGTCATGTAAAACCATTCAACATTTAAATGATCTGTGAGGCACAATATGTTAACACCCCCGCCCATGCACCAACTTCTGTCATTTTCTATATTCTGTATCTCTTTGAAAAATACTTTTTTACCTTAGTTTAGATGCCACCACTGACTGCAATATCACATGGGTCGCCTAGACAGTTGAAAACATACAGAACATGTTTTTGTTAGCACCGCCATGTGGATGAAACCTATGTTCTGCATATGTTGATTGCAAATGTACTATGTTTTGAACATACTTGTTTATGCGACACCCTCTGATCGTCAGTGGTTTTTCTAAAATGTTTCTACGGCACGATGCTTCGTTGTAACAGGTTTTCTAAAATTTTTGTCTTTGGTGTCTTGGCACTCGGACGGACGCATGTGAACATAGGCAATACCCAGTAAATCCTACTTTCCCAGCTGTGTTGGTATTTCATCGATTGCCGTCTGAATTGTGATGTTTTTTGTGCTATTAAAACCAAAGAAGTGTAATTTTAAATATAGATCAGTTTTCTTTTGAGTCCCACCTTGATGTTTACAGACCGGGACTTGCTTAATTGTTAAAACACCTTAATTGCCTGTGCTGAGTATTTTTTGTAACAAATTCTGCTTCGTATTTTTATGGTTTGAAACTAGCCCAATCAAATTTCATCCCATTCTCTCATTTATTTTTTTTATCTAATCCTATGTTGTTCTCCTCTTCTTGTCATTTCAGGATCAGGGCCTTGGAAACACCTCTCTGTCGACTTTCGGAGTTGTCCAGGCGGTCGTCGAGATCATCCTCATGTTGTATCCTTTAAATCCTATAAATTACACCCACTGCTCTAGGGACATGCGTATCTCAGGGAGAGCTGATTCCGGATCTGTTCTCTGTCTTTGTGATCTAAAAGCCAATCTGATCCCAGATCTGCAGTCTTACTTCGTGACACTTGATACATTCGGCCCTTGCTCCATGGCCAGCCGAAAGACATTCCTAAGAGCAGGGGTGTTGACTTATGAAATGGCTTAGCTGGACACCTTCCGGAACATTTTGTCACATTTCTACACCTCTTTTCACCTTCTTCATTGGTGCAAAGGTGCAGTTTGACCACTTAAAATGTTCACATTAGGGGATTTGAGCCCAAAACTTAAGGATGTATTGCCCTTGACTCGGCAACCGCTACCTGATGGTGTCCTCCGTTGTTGGCTTCTACAGCCTGCGAGTGTTTGAAGGCCTCACTCCCAGGAAAGATGACACAACCATGACAACGGTATGCACACACACACACACACACACACACACACAAAGGTAATCTATTTAGCCTTTCTGTCTTTCATTCATTTTGTCTCTGTGCCTCTCCATTCTGTGGCCTTCCTCATCGGCCAGTCTCAGTGAGCCAGTCAAACTCTCGCCTAATATTTGTTTGTGAGTTGCGTAAACTTTGACGCTATGCAAGGCTTTCTTTTCTTGTACATCAATCTGAGACTGTGGGGGAAGTGTTTGTGTGTGTGTGTGCGTGTGTGTGCGTGTGTGTGCGTGCGCACACTGTTTGGTCCACGGTTGCAGCCATTCACTTGGTAATGAGTTGGGGGTGTAAAGCTTGTTAACTAGCTGTGACGACTCAGTGAAAGGACCTGCAAGCAACAAAGGAGCAGAACCTGGTAATGGCCATCATCAGAAGTACTAATTGCACAGTAGCTGAATCCATTTAGAGAGGTGTGTGCGTGCATGTTTGCGTGCATGTTTGTGTGGTGTGTGTGCGTGTCTGTGAAGCGAGATAGGAAGAGCAAAACGAGTCAGATGTTGCTCAAGCTGTTGCCCTCTGCAACGTTTCGTAGGAGTCAATACAACCAACCTATTTTCTCCCATCAAATACCACCACAAGCCACTATACGAGGAGTGCATAATATTATCCCAAAGAAAACGCTACCAATCCTGTTGCAGTTAACATGCCTGAGCTAGCCAAACAAACATCGCTAGCGAGTGCTTTTGCTAGTGGTACGATAAGAGCTCAATGAAACTCAATGAAATCACTAATGCGATCACATACGATTTGGTCAAAGATATGATGCTTATTTACACATTGGATAAAGAATGTTACAGGAAGCGTTTGAATGAACTAAAGAAACTTAGGTAGACAGGTAGCTATCCCGCAGCTTTACGAACAATATAGAAAGGCATTGCAGGCAGGGCTTGAAAAAAAATCCATCTGTCCTATTCCATCTACTACTGTCATGTGTTCAATAGCTTTTTTACATTTGAACAAAACCAAAAACCAAAACTCATTGTAATAGAAACTTATTTTTGCTTCGCTATTTGTTGCTTTTTACATCATCATTTTTTTTAATATCATAGGTGAAGGTAGGAACAAAAAATAGAGCTGAGCCAGAAGGGAAAGCTCTCGTTCTAACGGTCAATATTCGTTCTTACCCTCACCAATGGCCAGAAGGCTGGGTGATGACCGAAAGAATAAGATTGCGTGTACGAGCGGCCGAAATGGGTTTTCTCAGGAAGGTGTCGGGACTCCCTTAGGGATTGGATGAGAAGCTCAGTCATCCGTAAGGAACTCTGAGTAGAGCCACTGCTCTTTCACGTAGAAAGGACCCAGCTGAGGTGTTTCTGGCAAGTCCAGCTGGGAGGAGGTCTCTGGGAAGACACAGGACTAGGTGGAGAGATTATATCAGAGCTGGTTAATGTGGCCAGGGAAAGGGAAGTTTGGGGTCCCCTCCTAGAGCTGCTGCCTCGGCGACACGACCCCGGATAAGTGGTTGGAGCTGAGATTTACTGTATTTTTTGTTTACTCTTTACTTAAAAATACAATAAGGCAATCGAAGATAATGCAGGCATTGACTAGGCGTCCTTGTATTCAAAAAATGACCTGTGTACCCCGGCAACCAGCTTGGAGAATATTTAATACCGGAGGAAACATGGACAGCTCACCTTTCACTGCTTATACCAGCTATGGTTGACATACTTAGCTATTCATGCTAATTTTCCTGACTCCTAATCTGTTGGGAGGTTAGGTCAGTTAATATTCAGTTAATATTTGTTTTCTAAAAACTTACATATTCTGAATCAGGGAAGGATAGATAATGATCCACGCAAATTCGACATTTCAAAATTTGAGAAAATATAATAATGATCAATTGCTCCCACAGAAAATGTGCCATGACTAAGAAAACAGTGTTGATATGCTCCAATAGGCTTTTATAGGGGATACCAGGGACAAGTGTAACATGGGATGGCTGTAACACCTAGAATTTCTCCAAACAGAACCAAGCTAGAGTGATTAAACTCACTCTGCACATGCTCAGTTAGATTGTCTTCTTTCTTACAAAATAGGACCCACATTTGAAACTTCCAGAGAAATTGACCAGTAGAAGTGTATTTGACGTAATAAAAACTTTTCTGTCAGATGTTTTTTTGGATACTATCCTGAGATCAAATGTATAGGTATCTAAACCAGTATTATTAGAATCATTGTTTTGTAAGCGAAAAGTAGATATAACTTACATGTGTCTAGCTACCAGTTAGGCTAGTTCACATGAGGTTAAAACACGGCTGGTGATACTGGGATGGCTGCAACGCCACTAAAAAAATAACAACAATTACAAGATCAATAAAAAAAATTCAGTACTCATTTGATGAAGATGAAGTTTACATAATGTGTCTGGAAAACTACTCTAGATCAAAGGAGGTCTGGCTTTGGTGCTCGTCTTGTAAAACTGGGGCTCCCAAGTAACCCATAAGGACCTGTATTCAAATGATAATGCAATTTCACCAATGCATGATCATTTTTTAATATATGTAAGTGTTATTTGAGACAATTTTAAAATGCAATTTGAATTATTGCATTTTTGTTTGAATATTGTTTTAAAATAACACTTACATTTATTGAAAATGATAATGCATGTATAAAAAATGAATATTATATAATATATAATATATGAATATTGTCCTTTATGGGCTTCCATACACAAGGACTACACATCCTAAGGCACATCTGTGCAAAAATCATGCTGTCTAATCAGCATCTTGATATGCCACACCTTTGAGGTGGATGGATTATCTCGGCGAAGGAGAAGTGCTCACTAACACAAATTTAGACCGATTTGTGAACAATATTTGAGAGACATAGGCATTTTGTGTACAATATGAGAGTCTTAGATCTTTGAGTTCAGCTCATGGAAATTTTGGGGCAAAAACAAAAGTGCTGCGTTCATAATTTTTGTTGAGTCTAGTTATGATGAATGGTGTTTTATCTCTTCAGTAGACTTTCAGAGACTCATAGAATCTATGCCACGGTGCATTACATTTGTTCTGACAGCCTTTGGTGGCCAAACACCTATCTGAGAAACTTTGTATATGTGTATAATGTATATGTTAGGGGTGTCCTGAATATTTAGGCTATTCCAGTATTTGTTCATTAAGTTGGCATTCAAACCTTAAATCTGTATTCGGAAGCTTTGTTTTTGTTATTATTTAGCTTAGTCTTAGTTCACTTGAAGTAGTTTTGCAAGCCTCGGGGAAAGAGATTGATTTCACGTAATCACTGGAAGGCTGTAAATTCTTTAATACAGCGTTGCCGCCCGCCTTTTATGTTTAATTCTGAAGCATTAATTTTTAAGGGTTTCTAATGGTATTTTTGTGAACTAGTATTCAAATACTCGTTTGAAATTACTCAGGAGTATTTGAATCCTGTATAATAGTATTTGGGCCAGCCCAAGTATTCTGCAAAGATGTGTCTGCTAATTGAACTCACTGATCTAATAGCCTCCTTCGCCACCACTGAAGTCTTAATTGCCAGGGATTTTAACATTGACTGGGAAAGTCTTGACTAATTTCTTTTTTACGAGAGTTAATTAAAAAGCTGACATGTCCAAATCTTAAGGATCCTTCAGAATCCACCACTATAGACCTTCTTTTTCTAAACTCCCCAGACAAATATGTTGCATGGTTGTTCGCATCAGATATAAGTGACTGTCCTACTGTATGTATTACGGATGTGCAAATTTCTAGATCTAGACTCTTATTAGACGGAGGAACTTTAGGCTATTTAATCAACAGGCATTTCAAAATGATTTACGATTGAGTGATTTTGAATGTGTCACATCTATAGTTATTACTAAACTCTGGTAAAACTAAGTGTATGCTTTTCAACTGATCTCTGCCCACACCTGCCCTTCTGAACTAGAATCGCCACGCTAGATGGGTCTGAACTAGAATTTGTTGATACATACAAATATCTAGGTGTCTTGTTAGACAGCTCTCCTTTCAGCCACTTATTAACAATCTCAAGTCTAAAATAAGGTCTAGAATTGGCTCCCTCTTCCGCAACAGGGCCTCCTTCACTCAGGCGACCAAACTTGCCCTCGTTTTGTAACCAATGCCCCATACAACACCCACCACTGCAAGCATTGCACATTAGTCGGCTGGTTGTCGTTAAGTACTCGGCGATTAACCCATTGGTACCAACTTGTGTACATGTCCCTGCTAGGCAAAGTCCCACTGTACCTTAGCTCCCTAGTTACCTTTGCCCTACCCACCCACAGTCTACGCTTTAGTAGGTATATTGCCTTAGTCACCCCGAAAGCCTGCACAACATTTGACCGCCAATCCTTCCAGTTTGCAGCATCTTCAATGCTATTGTGGATAAGCATGTTCCCTTAAAAACCCTGAGAGTTAAAAGCAAACCCCTGGTTTCAGTCAGAGCTTGCTGAAGCTATACATAATAGGGATGTCGTCTTGGCTAATGCTCGATTTACAGATTCTAGCCCTGATTTGCAATCATTAACTTTTTCACTCCCCAATTAAATTAATAGACTCTCTGGCACATCAATGATAAATATGAGTTAATTTATGCTTTCAATCCCATTGTATTTCTGCAAGCTATATATTTGATTCAGTAGCTAGATCATCACAATTTAATTGTGACCTGGATTTTGTTGTAGGAAATCTGTTGGCTGATCCTGAGAATGTTCTGGGTTCTTTCAGGCAATTTTCTAGCAAAGAAGTTCTTGATGCGAAATCTATAGGGGCAGACAAATTGCAACCTGGTCTTTTAAAATCAGAATCAGCTTTTATTGCTAAGTAGGTTTACACATACAAGGAACTTGCTTTGAAATGTTGGTGCACAACAGTGCCGAAGTAAAACTAAAGAATAAAACATAAATAACCATACAGGTAGCAGTGAAATGGAATGAAAGTGCTTCCCGGGAATGTGCAATTTGCAAGTCAGTAGTCCAGAGTAGTGCATTAATGTATCACATTAAGTTAGGGGGAGTTGGCGGTCAGTCTTTGTGTGTGTGTTTTTTGGGACGGGGTCACTTGGCCTTGTTGATGAGGCAAGCTGCCGATGGAAAGAAACTGTTCCTGCGTCGTGAGGTTTTGGTCCCGATGGACCATAGCCTCCTGCCGGAGGGGAGTGTTTGGAGCAGTTTGTGTCCAGGATGGGAGTGGTCAGCCACCATCTTTTGTGCACGCTTGAGGGTTGTTTGCGTACAGGTTCTTGAGGGATGGCAGATTGCAGCCAATCACCTTTTCGGCAGATCTAATGACACGTTGCAGCCTGCCCTTATCCTTGGCGGAGGCTGCAGTGAACCAGATAGTGATGAAGAGGAGATTATGGACTCGATGGCTGTGTAGAAGTACACCATCATTGTTTTTGGCAGATTAAACTTCTTCAGGTTCCGCAGGAAGTATGTCCTCTGCTGTGATTTTTTGGTGATGAGGCATGTGTTTTGCTCCCACTTGAGGTCCTTGGTGATGATGCCCAGGAAGCAAAATGACTCTGCAATGGTGACTGCAGAGTCACACAGAATGATGGTGGTGGGGGAGGCTGGGACCTTCCTAATATCCACAACCATCTTTATAGTCTTTAGAGCGTTAAGATCCTGTTTCTTCTGGCTGCACATATACACCAGATTGTCAAACTCCCCCTGCATCCCTTATTGCTGGTACAGTAACCCATATTTTTTATTTGAGGTTATCTTTAGGACATATTCTTAGAAGTGGAAATCGACAAATGTGTTGCCTTTCCATAAATAGGATGATAGTGGTGACCTCAACAAATATCGCCCTATTTCAGGGCATCCTTGTCTAGAAAAGATTATTGAATCATTTCCTGGCTGAGAAACATTTTTTAAGGCCTTTGGCACTGTTGACCATTGTATCTCGCTGTAGAAATTGTCCTGCTGTATGTTCCTGGTTATATAATTATCTTATTGACCGAATGCAATCTGTTGTGCTGGATGGAGTTAGGTCTGATAGTCTGGACATACACAGAGGTGTACCACAGGTATCCATCCTAGGAACGGTTCTTTTCACTATATAGATTAATGATATTGGTCAATCTGTAAATATGTCCACGTTCCACTGTGATGCATTGTTAATGCTTGTGCTCCAACAATCAATGCTGCTTTGGCCAGTCTACAGTCTGGCTTTAAAAATATGCAGATGGAACTTCCAAATGTTAACTCTTGTACTTAACACTAGCAAAACCAAATACAGTAAAGAAAGAAAGAATTTTGTATGTTTGCCCAATGACATAGACATGGTAAGTATCACATTTTAATGGTAGGTTTATTTAAACAGTGAGATACAGAATAACAACAAAACTAAAAAAATAACTAAGTTATAAATTGATTTGCATTTTACGCAGTGAACTAAGTATTTCAACCCTTTTGCAAAACATGATTTAGTACTTGGTTGCAAAACCTTTCTTTGGGTAATCACAGTGGTCAGACATTTCTTAGTAGTTGGCCACCAAGTATGCACACATCTCAGGAGGGATTTTGTCCCACTTGTCTTTGCAGATCGTCTCCAAGTCATTACAGTTTTGAGGCTGACATTTGGCAACTCGAACCTTCATCTTCCTCCACAGATTTTCTAAGGGGTTACGGTCTAGAGACTGGCTAGGCCACTCCAGGACCGTAGTGTGCTTTTTCTTGATCCACTCCATTGTTGCCTTGGCTGTGTGTTTTGGGTCATTGTCATGCTGGAATACCCATCCACGACTGATTTTTCACTGCTCTGGTTTAGGGAAGGAGCTTCTCACCCAAGATTTGATCTGGTGAAGTTGTCCTGTACCCTTAGCAGAAAAACACCCCTGAAGTATAAAGTTTCTACCTCCATGTTTGACGGTGGGGATGGTGTTCTTGGGGTCATAGGCAGCATTCTTCCTTCTCCCAACACGGCATGTTGTGTTGATGCCAAATAGCTTGATTTTGGTCTCATCTGACCACAACACATTCACCCAGTTCTCCTCTAAATCATTCAGATGTTCATTGGCAAACTTAAAATGTGCTTTCTCAGGTGTACATGTGCTTTCTCAGGTGGACCTTGCTTGCGCTGCAGGATTTCAGTTCTTTACGGCATAAAATTAAAATGCAAATCAATTTATAACTATTTTGAAATGCGTTATTTTTTGTTGTTGTGATTTTGTCTCTCACTGTTCATATAAACCTAACATAAAAATGATAGTCTTTGTCAGTGGGCTAATGTACAAAATCTGCAGGGGATCAAATACTTTTTTCATTCACTGTACATGCTTTTTTAAACATTTAAAAGCTGAAGACCTTGTTTAAAGCTGAAGTGTAAACTGGGTATCTACAGAAACACATTTTGCTTTTCTTAAGGGAACAAGAGACAAATTGTTCAGCCAACTTTCTTGCTGGTGCTACACTATGGTGATACAATATGCCAATGTGCATCTGCTTCCACTCTGAAGTTGCTTGACTCTGTTTACCATTGTGCCCTGTGTTTTTTACTTTGGACAGTTATAATACTCATCACTGTGCATCACTGTGCGTGCGTGTGTGTGTGTGTGTGTGTGTGTGTAGTTGATTTGGTTTTATTAATTGAAGCTTCATACTTGCTGGTTGGCCCCTGTCTTCCTCACATAGATCATTGGTTGCTGTGTCTCTATCCTGGTCCTGAGTTCAGCCCTTCCAGTGATGTCCAGAACGCTTGGTTAGTATCACCTGTCTATTCTTCTATGTTCCTAATGGCACACTATTCACTATGTGACACATTACTTTGTACCAGAACCATATGGGCCTGCCTAGTGAGGAGAGAAAAAGATGGAGCCAGCCAGCCTCCTCTTGGAAAATGATGTACTTAATGTTACAGTCATTCCAAGTGTTTAATTTGAAAGTTGACATTTTAGGATTCTTTCGTTTAGTAATAAGGTTTAGGGAGATTTATGGAGGCTTGATTACTTTTTTACTCTGCCTAAGATCCTGGGATGTATGTATGTTTAACTAGAACAGCTATCTCAAACTCTCCTAAACTCTTCTCTCTCAGACTGTTTAAGGTTAACAAGTTAAATTCCTCCTAAGTTTGCCATGGCGATTTGTAGAAGAGAATAAAGCAAGTGAGTAGAAAAATGACAGGGTAGCAGTTTCATCACAATAGTACTAAAAAACAGCCAGAGAGCAGACCCAGCTGTTCAAATAGCATCATCGCCTGTGTGTGTGTGTGTGTGTTTGTGTGTGTGTTGGCGTACAGTGAGTCAGAGGGAGCTTTACAAAACACCAACAGGTTCTGCTCTGTGCCGCTGAATAGATGAAAAGGAATAACGCATGAAACCAACTCGGGGGGAAATGACCCCCCACCCCCAGAGAAAGAATCTGGGGAAGGGAGTGTATTGGGTGTCATCTTATGGGAAAAGTAAACTCGGTAGTGTTTACATTCTGTCATTTGGTAAAGATATTAAAGTTTGAATCCTTAAAAAACAAGTTACTTTAAACGACCACAACCAATGGTGTATCGGTGGTGCAGTTTTCCCTATGCAGATCTGATAAGAGCTGGTACAAAAAAAGACAAATTACACTGGCCATTTTTGGCTAACATTGTTTTTGACAATAAGTAGCCAGTACCTATAAAAAATCTACGTTTTACAACATTTTAAAAACATTCTGCTAATATTGGGGATTTTTATTATAATTTCAGGCAATTTATAAAAAAGGTTTTTGTCATATTTGTGTGGATAAGTGGTGTGTGTGTGCTGAATACGCCAATAGAAATCTTACTTCCAAATAAATGCACAAAATATCTGAAAATATGTTTATTGTATTTTAGCCATGTCTGTAAAGAGACGTGGTAGTAGATCCTGTGGCTGTCGCTCCATGGTATCCACTGCTGGTGCTAAAGTCATTTTGGACTGACACATGTTTTATTCAAGCTGTGCTTTAAGGAGGGACATGGGATCTGTAGTGCTACTGTAATGGGAGTGCTTGATGCTCTTTTATTCGCGGGTGGCAGCAGCAGGGTTTGTTTGGGTGCAGACGAGTTTATAAGTTCCACAAACACATTTTATATCTGTTGGTAAACTGAAAGTTTAAAATAGGCTTTACAGGTGGACCATAAATATTAGTGTGTGTGTTTGAAAGCTTCAGGTTGATCTAGGCAGCGTACCGAAAGCACCTCTTCCATCCAGACAGTGCACCTATTTCAGTCATAGGGAAAAGTGTCCCATCTGGGGCCTCAGCCAGTCCCACCCCAACACAGTTTTCCTTAGTATGTTTGATGCAACTTTTATCTGCAGTGTCCCTAAGAGCAAAGCGAGATGACTGCAGTAGAGAGAGAACTCAGGTCGCGCCTAACAACATGGAGGTTCTACGTTTGGTCCCAGGTCAAAAGCGAGTGCGCTATGTAGGAAATTGTATGCCATTTGGGACAAAGCCTATCCAACAGAAGAAAAAAACTCAGGTTCTACCTTCCTTTTTTTGCTCTCTAGATAGCCACCATTTATAATTTCTTAAGTCGAAGGACGGACCTTTGCTAAACAGCAACAAATATAACTACTGTCGAAGCTCCATGGAGGATGGTAGCCTGAGTGATCGAAATGAGTCATCAAATGTAATCACCAATTCCCATTTTCTTCGGAATGGGTGTGAGGAGTGATAGGCCCCCATACCCAGGGCATAAAGCTGCCTACATTCTGCAAATGATGATGAGATACTGCTTGATGTGAGTCAGGGGAAGATGTGTTCCTAACAGAAGCAGTTACATCATCTCTAGTATTACGCCACATAGGCACTGTCCCAAATGACATGTTATTCTTGAAGAAGCCCTCTTTATTTTACCTGAGCCTCATGCGTAGCATCGTTTTCCTTCCTGCTAACGATGCTGTTCCAAAAGCCAAAAACTCTTTCCATTTCTTTCAGCTCATTTCAAAACAGAGAGCCAAACCTTTAAGGTTAGAAATGAATTTGGCCTTACCAGAGTGGCAAGGTGTATCGACTGGGGCCTCTCCACCTCCTCTCTCCTTGTCTCTTTAAGGCAATTTGGTTAAAGGCCTGCAACACTCGCCAACTGCTTACAGATGCTATAAATGCATCTTTCCAGACACCAAATCGATCATCTAATCTAATTGTCACGCAGCGGTTTTGCAGGCATCACTGAAGAAACCCCCCGTGAATATTACCTCACATGGTGAGCAATGCCAATTTTTGAATAACAACATTTGATTAGGACTGTGATGAAGCCAATGGTTGATTGATGTATTGGCATTTGGTGGGCTTGTGGTGTTTTCAATTAAATGCAAAGCCGCACTCAGGTTGGCGGCAGGAAACCGTTGCTTAATTAACACAGCTCATTAAGCGTCAGAATAAACAAATACATTTTTGTCCTACTATGAGCGGGTTCACCTGGGGCAATTGTAGGTGTTTAGTAAAATTAAGTAATAAGAAAACGTTTTGCCACTACTACTTACACGTCTGAGTATGGGTCCAAAATGGCCTATACATGGTGCCTTTGTTTTGACTTTGGTACGCAGGGCTTGTGTCAAAAGTAGTATGCTATACAGGGAAAACGGTGCCGTTTGGGACCAAGACGAAGATTGTACTGACATTCTGGAACATTCTGGAAGGTTCTAGAAGAAGCAGCAACAGCCCGGGATAAATAAATAGGAAAACAATAGGGTGTTGATGCCTCTGCAGGCAGCGTTTGATCGGCCTTGACAGATGGTTTTGAAATTGGAAAACACGCTCAGGTCTAGCAGAGTCCCAGCGTGGCTCTAAAAGGCTCTGGCCCTGCTAGAGAAACGAGGGATTAGCAACACTCCTCCATCTCTGTCAGTCACAGCAAAAGATGGATAGAGATGAGGAGATCAGCCTGCCTTGTAAATCCACCGGCACTGTCTGCAGCACGAAGCAAAGCAGAACAGAAGAAAATGGCAACCAGTTTTTTTCCCCCCTAAGCCAGTAATATTTCCATTAGAAAGTCTGGGCAAGTAGCTTTTGTGATCTTTTTTTCTGATGCAAAGTTATGTGGGAGGTTCAGGGTATTGTTCGGTCAGCCTTGATGTGGATGATTTACACTGAGCAAACAGACCAGAAGTGGAGTGAAAGGCTCTGACTGGCCTGAACGGAGGATTCCCTCTCACACGGGGGTCAGGCTGCCACGAGTTGGCCGCCGTGTGTTGCACAAGCTGTCTTGGCTTTTACAGCGGAAAGCTACAAGATTCTGCTTGTTTACCGTTTGAATTAGACATGTGTACTTCAGAACAGTTGACTCAGGTGTATGTGTGACTCCCATTGATAGCGTATGCTACCTAGGGTGTGCCTTGTTTCGTAGTTTCTTTTTTATTCATCTTTTGCACGCTAACAAATTGTTCTTGAATTCCCATTAACAAAACCATTTTCTATTGAAGCAATAATACAAGTTCAGACCATGACAATGATTTCATAAAAAGAATGGCGTTGCCTGGATAATTTACATAAAGGATTTGGTTATTTTGGTTTAGTTTTAGTCTACCCTAGATCCGTCATAGTCTGAGTATCTTAGTATGCAATGTACATCAAATGGTTTTTTGAGTGTAAGCCCTTCTTTCAATTTGGCCTTTCTTGCCTGTTGAAAGAGTTGGGCTATTGAAGAGACACTTTTCAGAGTGTCTCAACTGCCGACAGAACAATCTTAAATAGTTCATTTGCTGAAGCACCATGCGGTAGTGCAAAGGGAAGGTTTAGTGCTTGTAAACACAATGGTCGTCCAGCCAAAGGTGTTTGGGGAAAAAAGACCATGTATACTTAGTGACTGTCTAAGAAATAATTAAGCTCACTTTTTTTCTTACTTTCTGATTGTTCTTGGTTTATAGTGCACACTTTCAGACCATATATTACTGCTATTTACTATTGGTGAGAATCTGTGTATATTGACATTGTCCTCACTGCATCACACTACTTGGAGAGAATTCAATATTAAAGCTGGATGTACTGTAATGGTCGTTGTCCCGAAAACACAAAGGGATATTTTATTCCAAATCATTATGAAGGACCATTGTGGTGTGTAAATGAAATTAATCTGTTTAAATAACAAAATTATATCTGCTGGTTTTTTATTTATATGTTCACAGGTATCACCAGGTTTGATCTTCTTGGAGATTTCGGGAGATTTAACTGGCTAGGAAACTTTTATATTGTCTTATCGTACAACTTGCTGTTTGCTGTAGTAACCACTCTCTGCCTGGTACGGAAGTTCACCTCAGCCGTCCGAGAGGAACTATTGAAAGCATTAGGTAAAATGTTGAATACATTACCATTTTAAAAGTTTGAGGTCACTTTGAATTCTCCAAAAGAAATTACATTTTTTGTCCATTCCCCAAAAAATATCTTGGTGATCTGAAATACACTGTAGACATTGTTGATGTTATAAATGACTATTGTAGCTGGAAATGACTGATTTCCAATGTAATGTCTACAAAGGCTCATTATCAGCAACCATCAGTCCAGTGTTCCAATGGCATGTTGTGGTCGCTAAGTGTTTAATTGGCCTTTAATGATTTTAAAAGAGTAATTAATCATTAGTAATTGATCATTAGAAAACAATTTTGCGATTATGTTAGCACAGCTGAAAACTGTTGTGCCAAATTAAGAAGTAATAAAACTGTCTTTCTTTAGGATTGTTGAGTATCTGCAGCATCAGCGTATGTGGGCTCGATTACCGGCTCAAATGGCCAGAAACGAAGAACTTTCATTTGAGACTCGTCAGTATATTTTTGTTCTCAGAGATGAAGGCTATTCTTTGCTGCAAATTGCCAAGAAACAAAAGATGTCTTTAAACAATGTGTACTACTTTTAAGAACAGTACTAACTGTCTCTAGACACAATATCAAGAGGAGTGGTAGGCCCCAGTGCTCAACTGGTAGGCCATTAAATAGTACCCACTAAAAACCAGTCTCAACATCAACAGTGAAGAGGTGATTCTGGGATGCTGGCCTTTTAGGCAGAGTGAACAAAAAAGAAGATATTTCTCAGATTGGCCAATGAAAAACACAGACGCTGGACAGAAGATTGTAAAAAAGTGTTTTGGACAGACTAATCTAAGTTTTAGGAGTTTGGATTACAAAAAAGAACATCCAAGAGACTGAGACAGAATGAAAAGATGCTGGAGAAGCTCTTGACGCCATCTGTCAAGCATGATGGAGGCAATGTGATGGTCTGGGGGTGTTTTGCTGGTGGTTAAGCAGATGATTTGTACAGGGTAAAGGGGATCTTAAAAAATAAAAGATATTGCTTCATTTTGCAACGCCATGCCATACCCTGTGGACAGTGCTCAATTCTTCAGATTACCTCAAATTGAGTCAGAACACCAAAGTCCTGCACGGTTATAATTACTGAAAATATTGCTTTCTTTGGTGAAAGCAAAGTTTAAAGGACTATTTTTTTTATTTAACAAAAAATATTATCTCTTAGTGAATGACTATGTAGTTCCTATTAATTTTTGCTGTATTTTATTTTAAAACTCTGTTCATGTCTGTTTTCATGGGAAAAAAGGCCATTTTAAAGTGACCCCAAACTTTGAACGATAATGTCGATTCCAATTATACAGAATCTACATTATTACTTTCTTTTTTGTCCTTGTTTCAAAGGTTAACTGTATGCTTTTTAATTACATTTCTGACCCTTATCTCTTCCCCGCCAGGTCTGGATAAATTACAGCTGTCAAACAGCCCCACGGACCCAGAGTCTGGGAAGCTCTCGGCCAATGGGCATCAAAAGACTCTTTGAAAGAGATAACTGACACCTTATATCAGCCAAAGTAATATTCAGACTTCACTGGATTCAACAGCAGTAGGTGACAGCGACCGAGCCTGTAGAAGACACTTTTCTAACAGAGTTTGGCAAATAGAGGCAAAGAGCAATTTAGCTTCGTGACATTCCATCCTCTTCCTCCTGCTTGGATAGAGTGCGGGACAGGGTCCGTTTCGAGCGCAGACTGGTTTCAGCACAACTGCATCCTTGATTTTCACCCCCAACAGCTACTCTCCGCCAATATCTGGGGGAAGCTTATTCTCATCTGCACCAACATCTTTCCTTCTCTTCCCACAACCTCTTCATTCATTCTTATCTCGTTCTTCCATTTTGTGCTTTCCTGATTTCTTATTTGACATTGCTCCCCCATAACCATTGTGTCATTGCCTATTGTCTTGGTGGCAGGTTCAGTTCCATTAGTTACTGAGCCCATGCACGGCATTTCACCTATGGGGAATGCATGCACCTCAGTGTGTTTTCTGGGAGTGAGGATAGGCACCAGTTTAAATGGCATGAAATAGAATTCCTTTTGAGAATTCAGCTTCAGGAGTATATTGGATACGGATCAGTGGCCATGGGGACATTCACATTAGATGATGTGATTTATGTGTGGACTTGAGCTTCAATGTCGTTTATTTTTTTATGCTTATGCCAGAAGGAAATATGCAAAATTGTAGAATGATGACATTGTTGAAAATGGCATTGCGGATTATTCTTTGACGTTTTATATTTAGAGGTGTTAAAACAGTACTCCAAGTGGTAAAACTTAAGAATATATATTTCTCCAGAAGCAAACATTGGGGGTGTTAATGGTATTATTAAAAAAATGTAAATGCATTCTGACAATGCTCATTATTTCCTTTACCAATAGGCCATTTTCTGATTCTTTCAATTATTACATTCACACAAAATCTAAGCTGCAAGCTGCTTTTGTTTAAACATACAAAAAAAAGTCAGGTACTTGTTTTACCTCAGATGTGAAAAGTTGGAACCTGTTAAGTGACCATAGAGAATAATAGCGAATGCATCACTCTAGTTTACCATTATGGTGTGTGCTTATGCATGGTTGCCACTGAGGCAATTTACATTTTACTAAAAGTAACTTTTCTTCACAATTGGCAGATATTACCTGATGACTCGTTTTTGGAAATGACACTAACATGCTCATCAGGTGGGACCAGTCACTGTAAAAGAGCATTTTGGCAAACTAGCGGCCTCTATTATTCTCTATCGAAGTGACTAGTCTAGCCTTCGTCTTATTGGTCAAGTCAGGACAGTTTTGAATGTGTCACATTGTGCTCTTTTTATTTGGCTTTAGTACTCCTCTGTGCTTTTCTTTTATATATGTAGTTAGTTATTTTGTCTTGATTGTTTGACAGTTGTTTAGGTGCTGTCGGTTTCGAAAACATCTCCTTTTTTGGTCCCAAAGAGGAGAAATTGCAGTGTTTAAAGTATCTTCCTTCAGTTAGATGGTTTGACAATATTTTGCATTGCCAAGCTTGAACAGGATTTCCCCAAATAACCAATATGCGTTTTTAAATGTTTTTTTATTGGATGGGACACAAAGCTTGTCTAACATCTTCCTGTTGTAAATGTAAATTTTTGTATATGCCGAATACCTCTTTTGAATTATTGGATGTAAATAGTGAGTTTGTCTTTAGGCTTTCTGAGTGTTAGGTCAATCGTAGTCAGCAGAAGCATTTGTTGTACTGATGTTTCTTGTCACTTGAAACCCACCTTTTATGCCTTAGCAGCAAGAGGAATTCACCAGTCTTTATGGGTCTCTAGTTTTTGTGAGCTTGTGTCTGTGTTAGCGTGAGCGCATGTTTGTTTGAAAAGACAACGTCACTGTGATTAACTCCTTGTCTCTGGAATTCAATTGTACACCAGTTTGAACTTTGTCACTGCAGTATATGTTGTCTATAATTTTACTTCAAATATCAGATGGGGTTCCAAAAATACCAATCACCAGATAACCAGAGCACTTGTGAAAATGGTCAAGGAAAGACGCATTAATGTGTCATTACTGTTTTTGTGGTGAAATACCTAAATGTGATGTGAATTTAAGTGTCAATGCGAATGACATGGTATCTGATGAATTTCAGATGTGTTATGCACAGGGACGTTTGTGTTGATTGAATTTTACTGAAAGAATTGTGTTTCTGCCAGAAGTTCCCCTGTGTTATATGGTTTCGAATACATTTGGAAGGAAAGCAGTACCTTATTGAATGATGACTGACTCGCCTTACATTCTAGAGTTTGCAATGCCAATCCCTTTACTGTGGCCTGTTCCCTCACTACAATGCAAGATTGTAAGCAGTCTATTTTGACGCCGTCTGTAAAGTTGATTTAGCAGTGCTGATGATAAATAATACTGTGACAAGTCAGAATTGAAAAATCGTTGACCAAAAACCTATTCATTCTGTGGCTAATGAAACAGCTGTTTTGTACTTGTCTGTCGAAAGGCCTACCTGTGAAATCCAATGTTTTCTGTATGTTCATTTCATCCTCAACCATCAAATCTGTTATAGATTATAATCTGTTGTGGTCTCAGTGTACACCCCAAATGCCATGCTGTCCTGAAGTGAACTTTGGAACATGGTTCCATTTGGGGCATTGCTGCATTTATTACTGGTCAAACGGAACGCACCAGTGACAGTCCATGGCAGTCAAACTTTTCCATGTAGCTTCTGACGTGGATACAACCTGTTCCAACCCAAGGAAACTGTTTTGGTTGCCTTCCAGTTTTTCCCAACCCACTTAGGTGTATGAAATATTAAAGGATGACCAGTAATCTGAGTGCAGTGTTCTGTATTGTTACAGCGAATGTATGTGAATGTTGTTGGGTTTTGTTTCTGTGTTACAGCTATATGTGTTTTGTTGTTTGACGATGTGGGCTTATTGGCAAATAAAACATTGAAAATCATTCTTAGGTTGGTTTTTATTGGACAGTTTTTTTCACCAGCGTTTGTGGCATATGTACATTTTTCATGTTTTATGCACACTTAAGATTAGTGATCACTCCAGTATTTTATGGTAGAGTGACCTACGTTAATGGTCACACCAGTATTTTGTGGTAGAGTGACCTACATAGTGGACATTTTGGTTGGCCTTCCAAACAGAATGCTTCGAAGGCTTCCAGGCAGGGCTGATGAAACAGGTGAGAACAGGACAGGAGTACAGTGCGTCTGTTGCACTCTGGTTGTTGGGGAGTCCTCCTTAACCCTAGTCTGGGACTGCACAGAGCGTTAAGGCAGATTGGACAGTCCCATGTGTCTCTCTGGACAACCTGCGACAGCAGAAATGTCACCATTACCTCAAAGAATACAGCCAGTACTATTAACTACCACTTCAACATAATACCACAATATTTTACCTCACTAACACATTGTTAGTCAAATTCCCTTTAATTTGGGTGCAAATTATGTGTTTACTTCCTGAAGTTGAATGGAATTGACCCCAACCCTTCTAACACACATGTAATTACCTTCTGTCTATCTATATTCCTGTATCTTGAGTTCACGGACAGTAGTGTCACGCTAGTTTGTTTGTCCATTTGTCTCTGAGATATCGTTGGGTCCAGAAATCAGCTGCAGCTCCACTAATAATTAACTCTGTGACAGCTTCCTTTATTCAGAAACGGTTTGCACGCTCGCGGCTTAAACGCTTGATAATGAGCTTTGCGACATTATTAGTGTTTACCTTCACAAGTGTGCGATAACTGTGCTGCAGGTTATCTATTTGATTCATCCTGTAGGAGTCGAGGTTGAGCAACACTTGTTGCCCTGCACACAAACTTTCAACACCAGATAAAGAAACCATACCCTTTTCCAACTGTTGTGGGATTGCGGGGAAACTCCACTTTCTGACATTGAAAAGACCTATGGAAAACATGACTGAAAAGGAACTGCATATCTAGATCTCTTTTCAATTGGAATCACAGTACAGAGGGTTCAGAGGGGGCGATGAAAGGCCTGCTGTACAATATTAGACAAGCTCTGTTTTTTTGTGAACACAGGATTATTTCCATCTTTTGGAATAGTGAACGATCATCTTCGGGATACTTGACTTAGTGTAGCAGCTGCGGCACAGCCGCTCCTGGACAAGTGTTAGCATGTTTATGAATGACATTGTTACAGGAAGAATTAGACCGGGATTAGAACTTTATGAGTTTCTCTTTGATAGTGAGCTCTATGGTATTTCAATGGTGGGGTTTGCGCAATTGTTGTAGTTCTCCCTAAATTTCGGAGTTTTTCAGAAATTCTTCTTGAACTGTTCTAGAAAACCAAGAGGTTCTGGGAATTAAACTTTGCAACCCGAATTCAATGACAAGGTCCAAACCTTTTCCTGTATTTTTTGCCACTCGTTTTCAGTGGGCTCCAAAACATGCTCAGCGTTAAGCTTGTGAAACACTTGTCTGCTTGATGACACTGAGCGGTCGATATCATTCAGGAATGCCTCCACATCCGTGTGGCAGGACTGGACAAGGCTATCGTTCAACTCCTGAAACTAATAGGAAACAATATGGTTAAGCAAACTGGAAAGAATTCTGTTTCTGTACCAAATGTTATTACTGCAATAGAGTAATGCTTATACCCGGCTCACAAATTTTAGTCACTAAAGATCGGTACAGACAAGTCTCAAAATCACATGAAAAATGGAATCTGGTAAAAATATAGCTGGTGTTGTGGAAACCGTGACGTGTCAGTAAGACATCAGAAACGCCTTATTGCTTCAATCCCTAATTAAACACCTGTTAACCATTCAGATGAGATTTTATGGGCCGTCGTATCCACAGCCAGAGCAGCCAGTTTGTTACATTTTTTAACTTGTTTGGCGTCTCTATGGATGAGCGGCACCCTAGCATTTGCCTATACTGCCTATGCGGCGGGCCAGCCCTGCCAGTGAACTTTGCCTTGTTTCACCGCACAGGACAGGAAAAGGGACACATCGTGTAATCTCGCTGCAATCCATCTCGTTGTCACTGGTTATCCTCAATGTGTTGACACAAGGTTGTACCTCAAAAAATTGTACAAATTAGAAAGCTGGTCACCTGCAGCATATCTCTGAATCAGCTGATAAGATAGCAAAACTGGTTGGCTGTCTTTACTGCCTGGGGTGGCTGGTCGGTTTACCATGATGACCCCACAGTCACATTTACTATTCCAAACCACTTCCTGTTTCCTGTGGTTTAATACTTTTTAATCAGGACCCAAAGGTACAGGTCAAAAGTTGCACAAAATTAGTGATGCATCCTGTCTGTGATGAGAGAAAATATGACTCCATCCCAGAATCCTCTGGGAGCCGCCAATCACCATCCCCGAGTTGGCTGTCAATGTGATGGGACTAGGCTAATGTGTTCAAACAGAATGAATTACACCAATAAAACGGCTGCACTGTGTTTATGTGACACGCTCAGGCAGAGTTTATAGATGATAGCGGATGAGGGAAAGGGTTTGTGGGTAGGACACTCCGACCTCTCCGTGCACATTACAAGTGGGCCGTAATCAAGGTGTCACTCTTGATCTGGGTCTCTCTGAACCCACAGAGGCACTCTGACTGATTACATAAAGCTCTGGAGAAAGACATGAAAGGTTACTGATGGAAAGACCCCTTACTTAGCAGGCCTCCCAAATGGCACCCCAGATCCACAGTTGTGTCCTTTTTTCTAATAGATTTCTATGCAAGGCAAGTGAACATAGAAAATAGGGTGCATTTGGTACATAAACCAAGGCACACAGTAAATATTGAAATGTACCAAATTGATAGAAAAAGGTCATTGTTAATGAACTGCTAATGAAAACTCAAAGGCAACCCCGATCCACGATATCCATTCAGTTAAAGGTAAATAAGCACCAAATGAGGGGGAGGTTTTATTCTCACTAGGTGGCAATCTTCCCTTTTCTAGGGAGCCACTAGCTTGTGAAAGCAGAGAAGCTGTGATGCCTCCAGACCCCTGTCCAGTTACCGGGACCCATCAACGGCTAGCCAATGCTGGAAGGAGTAACCCCTCAGAATGTGTCGTGTTCTGTCGTCAGATCAAAGCCAGCTCCAATGGAATGCCTTCCTTCTTAAAGTGGGGCAGTGAAGAAAGCCAGTGCAAATGACAACCGGAGAACCTGCCCTCGAAATGCACCCCCAACATCTCCAATCAACCCCCCCACTCCCCAAACAAACAAGCATCGAGCCTTTGCTTTTGTGTTGACCCCGGAATGTCCAGACTGTTTGACCAAAACACACACGCCGTAATTAGTTTACAAACAGTGTATGATTGACATGGCATCAAAGACTCTCTAGGACTGCTAAGAAAGGCAAGACACCCCCCCTCCATCCAACCCCCACTCCGCCCGTGTCCACTCCACACTGACCTGGGATCAGATCAGATTTGCTGTCTGTCCGTCAATCACGGCCGCCTAAAGTCCACCGCTGCTAAATAGGTGAGGAATGTCTGGCGGGTGAGTTCCAGAAAGAATGGAGTCTTAGGATGTGTCCAAAATGGCCCTTTTACCTTTTAGCGTGCACTTATTCGGAAACAAAGCCCGTAGGAAATAGGGTGCAGTTTGGGAAGCACACTTGTAAGAGGAAAAGCCTCAGCAATGTGATCTGGCAGTCACCAATAAACCGACTCACCAGTTAAGAGCATGTTTTGAGCTGCCTTGGCTTTGTTCAGTGTAGCGAGTAGAAGAACTTGTTAATCTAGAAGGTTCTCAGCAGTGGTATGTCCTCCTTATCTATAATCACTTTATGTTATACACTTCTGTCTCTCCTCATCGGATTTAGGTTTAATTCCTAATACCAGAATGATCCTGAAATGTTCAGTAATCTCAATGAGTTATCAATTACTAAGTATACACTCTAATATGATATAAGCACAATTACCTTTGTTTCAAAATATATTTTCCGCAGCAGTTTGTCTTTTGGTGGAACTGTTTTGCGCAGATGTCTGTACAACTTACGAACAACATACCCTCGCCAACATGCCTGAATTCTACCGGGGAAAACAGTGAGATGGAGGCAAAACATGGGGTGAAAATTGTACATGCGAATAAAGCCTACAATTATTCATTTCAATTAATAACTCTGTGTAGATGGCATATTAAAAAAAACAGGCAATCGTCCTCTAGGTTTGTTTACCTGCTGGCACACCTCTCTTTAAATAGGCGAGCTCCATCGTGGATTACTCTGGTCTCATACTGTTCTTTACGACACATTGGACAGCACTTTCTCTTGGAGAACCTCTCAAAGGCCTGGAGACAATCTTTGTGAAAAACATGGGAGCAGCACAGCAAAACCTAGACGCAACACAAATATCAATGTTATCGCTGATGTTCAATATTACCTATGCATATATATTATAAGACTGTAAACAAACATAAAGTTAGTGGTCTTTCATTCATTGGAAAACACCCTCGACATTTCTCAGACGGAATTCTCTGTCATTTCTAAACAGTTTTGGTGTGCAGAGCCTCTCGGCTTGCTCTCATACGTTGGGTATGTATTGGTTTTCCACCTCCCTCTAAGTGTTTTTGGCACAACCTGTTGTGTTTGAGGCATGTTTATGAATCTCCCCTTGTTGCATGCACATCTTATTTCATCAGGGGGGATCAGGAGCCCTGGGCTCTTGCTGGCAGGTTAGGGGACCCAGGTCTTCTTTCCTTTGCTCCATCTGCCGCAGATTCTTTTGGAGACAGCAGCCCGAGCTATGAGGACTAGTACACACTGGACTAATACACCAGTCTAGTCAGAGCTCTAGAGGGCCGGGTGAGGCGTATTGATTTTCCCCATTGTTTTTTGGCCCAAACAACGTACTCCATCACCAGTAAAAGCGACCCCTGCAGTGCACAATCTATATCTAGGAGCTTGACAAACCATTAGTCCATGGTGAATTTTAACTCATGCAAGGAAAAGGCTACTTAACCCCACGGGCTACATGCTTCAATGAAGGAGGCTGAATATCAGACTGGGAAACTAAGCAAGCGTTGCATTTGTGGTATATACTGTGTATAATTTCTTCAGACATTTATGACGGTTTTTACAAGGTGTGGTCTCTGTTTGGTTTTAATACAGTGTTACATAGTTGAAAATATTATCTTCAGTATTTTTGGGGGGATAAAAGAAGGACATTTGTTAATTATTTAGGCCTAACATGTATTGATAAAATCTTACAATAAAGATAATAAAAGACACGATTCAAGTGTTTCTCTCAGACACATAATCAATAAATCAACTAAGATTCACTTTTTGACACTTTATCTTGTAAAACAGGCTTTAATTAAAAAACGAAATCACCAGTAAAACCAATATTTACACATGCATCTATGGCAACTGCGCTTTGTCAGGCCTTCCATTCTACCCCACATTCTTGAGGAGATTGGCATCTTAAAAGGGGATCAGAAAGGTGTAAGAGACTGAATGACCCTCACAGTAACACACTGATTGCTATATCATTGCGTCACAGTTGAGTTCAACGGCAGTATGAGTAAATTTGTACAGTTGTCTACACAGATTAGAACCTTCAGGAACCAGAGGGGGAGGAAGCGGAGGAAGGGTCTTTGGGTAGGGGAGTGGACTGGCCTAAGGAGGTGAGAGAAGTTGACGAACGCTGAAAACATTCCTCAGAATTGACTCTCACTGCAAATAAACAGCCATATTGTGGACGGAGAAATACCTGAGACTGCAGTCGAAACTCCTCCTTGCAGATCACACAGGGCTGCTTGGAGTCCCCCTCATGAATAGACCTCAACTTGACCTGAGTCCATTCATCCACAGTCAGTCTCCTTGTCGGGGACTCCACCAAACCCATTTTCTGGGCTGGAGTTAGGCAACAGTACACAATGACACAACATAACACATGAATTAATAGTAGCTCACTAATGACCTAAGCAGTAACATGTTAGATTGACTTCACAATAAGACCAAGTTCCAATAGCATGATGGCACATGGTTGTTTTTGAACAGGTTGCCTATTTCTCAAATGCTAATGGAGAGTGGATTAATCAAACATGATTAAAACTATTAGTAGATTTTTTGCCTACCTAATGTCAGTGGTGGAGATGCTGGGTCCAGCACATACTCTTTCTCCACAAGGCCATTGTGCTGCTGATTATTTGTCTGTTCTCCAGTTCCTTTTACATTAATTGCATAGCTGCGTGATTCCCGGGAGACTCTTCTGCAACTTGTCTTTCCAGGGTCACAGTGTGACATATTCTGAAGCATCACATTTCGTGAGATATGGTCTTGAAGAGCTACTGATGTGATTGCTAAGTTGCCACTTGTTACTTTATAGTTCAAGCCCTTTGAATTGAAAGGAAAGTTTCAGGTAACTGTGTTAATAGAGACGTTTGCATAACTTTTTTTTACAGTGAATTAATAATACCAAACAAAGCTGATGTTTGAGAACTTGTATTCACATATTTGCATGACCATAAACATATTTGCATGATTATAAACATATTTGCATGATTATTCCCTTGGTCAACCTGAGCTTGAATGTGGAATTGTGCATATGTGGAAAAGATTTTGGTTACATAAGAACTGAATAACTCTTATATTTCGACAACATAACGTTATGCATTGAAGAAGTATGTGGCATAACGCACGTTCCTGTGTTCGTTGCCATGCATAACGCACGTTCCTGTTTCGTTGCCATGCATAACGCACGTTCCTGCGTTGCCATGCATAACGCACGTTCCTGTGTTCGTTGACATGCATAACGCACGTTCCTGTGTTCGTTGACATGCATAACGCACGTTCCTGTGTTGGTTGCCATGCATAACGCACGTTCCTGTGTTCGTTGACATGCATAACGCACGTTCCTGTGTTCGTTGACATGCATAACGCACGTTCCTGTGTTGGTTGTAATGCATAACGCACGTTCGCCATGCATAACGCACGTTCCTGTGTTCGTTGCCATGCATAACGCACGTTCCTGTGTTGGTTGCCGTGCATAACTCACGTTCCTGTGTTGTTTGTCATGCATAACGCACGTTCCTATGTTCGTTGCGATGCAAAACGCACGTTCCTGTGTTCGTTGCCATGCATAACGCATGTTCCTGTGTTGGTTGCCATGTATAACGCACGTTCCTGTGTTGGTTGCCAAGCATTACGCACAACACTAAGTCTTCCGCTGTTCACGTGACTCAATCACGTGCGAACATTCCACATGTTCGATCTATATAATATGGATAATTTAATGCAAACTAGATTCAACCAGTCAACTAACTGATGCCCGAGACATCATCTTTATGAGCAAGGTAATATTAATCAACATGTTAGCAGGCAAGTTAAAGGAAGCTTCTGTACAGTACTCTAGTACATCTAGTAGTATATTTTGGCTGAAGAGCGTTAATGGCTAAACGGTTCCTACAAGCAAATTAACAAACAGCTTGGTATAATGGGTGACTTCCCACAATCCCACAAAAGTTTTAATACGAATCCATGAGGGATATAGCGAAATCACGCAGAGAAAGTAAAATCCAAACCTTCCGCATTGTGTCTGATGATGTTGGAGGTGGTGTTTATATGGTTACGTAGTAACCAAGGCTTCCGGTCTCCCCAACTTTCTCTAACGCTCCTTGTTATATTGTTACATTGTGCTTTTATCAAATTAATGTTATAAGGTTTTATGTGTTTAATGAATTTATTATTAATGACCGCTCTCCGTTCGGTTTATATATCAATTACCATTCGCTCATAATAAATGTGGGTGTGTATTTCACAATAAGTTAATTAACATTATTTCATGTTGTGTTGTCTGACAGCCTAAAACACATGCACATTATATTTTTGCAACATATATGGTTTAGTGAACTACACTTGCATTGAGTACCCTTGTTTTAAATGCAAAGACTTGTTCATGTTCTCCCCATATTTCTTTTTATCAGAAAAGGTGTTTCTCCCAGAAAAATGAATTGTGACTTCTGTCTTCACAACAGGAGATTCCTTCATTCTCAAGAAACGTCCCTGAATGGTTGGAATATATGACCTAAAAAAGGTCTGTCTATGTTGGGGTAGAATTACTCACCTGTAGCTGTCGTCAGAGCTGAGCTCAACATAGGTAAGCTGCTCATACTGATGTCGTGAGCTAACGAATCCCTCTCAAGTCACCAAACATGGAACACCATGAACACAAACACACCAGTTCCTAACAATCTTTATTTTTTTCTGTGGGGTCGATGAAAGTTAGCGTTATTCCTCACACACCGCACGGTTGGTGTGTGTCTTTTAAAATGCTTTGCAGCTTTGATTGACTTTGATGTGCCGGGACAGAACCAGAAAAAACAGATGGCTGAAGAGAGGTCCCAACGATGAGGCCTGTCAATCTTAGGAGCCTTCTAAGAAAACACAATGAGGAGCCTGCTCACAGAGAGGATGGAAGCTCTGCACTTCTCAAGAGGCTGGCACATTCTTGAGATTAGAGAAAGAAAAACGCAGACCATTGGCGCTAATGCCTTAGACAAAGGCGTGGAGCAATTTATTAGTTAAGAATTCAAGCCTAGAGCCCCAATCAAAGAGCTGTCGTCCACAATGCCAGACTAGGGCCCTAGCTTGTGTTTTTTTAAGTAAATAATCATGGTTAAAAGATATGGCGAAGATGGGGCTCAAGTCCTTCATAAAGCCCTGCATTCTTTCAACTGTCATCAGAATGGATTTCAGTACATGCTTTTATTTTCAACAGGGACCTGTTTGTCTTTTTCTTTATAAACACCATTTTAAAGAGCTTTTTATTTAACCCCCCCAAACCTCTTTACCTGATCTGAGGTATTTTGAAAAGAAAAAACTCACACTGTTGTGCAAAGAGCTGCCGACTTAAGGAGAAGAAAATACTGGTCCTGTAGTGGTAGAGCTCTGAAAGAGAAACACTTTGCAAACAGTTTGAAAAAAAAAATAATCCCACTATTTCTCTGTTAAAAAAGACATGCAGGGTATAGCATACCTGGTTTAATTAATAACGTGCCCGCCTACCAGGAACCACACCTTTTTTTTATAATCATGGTTGATATGACATCACAATAATTAAATCACATAAAAAAATTCTGTCCCTTGGTGATTATAAATAGGTGACCCGTGATTTCTATATAACTTCTATATCGGTTTGTCTGGTCAATCCTTACTGTCACTTTAGACAAAATGATCCTCCGTTTTACATATTATATAATAATATATATACATCTCATCTCATCTATATAATATATAACCAAAACAATATGGCCACTCAATTTATGGGAATAATGTTGATCGGGTGGGTAAGATGGTAAGCAAACAATAAACTCTTGTCAATCAACGTATTGATACATGAGAAATTACTAGGAGTAAAGACCTGAGCTATTTTGACAAGAGCCAAGCTCTTATGACTAGTTGACTGTGCATCTCTGAAATGGCAAAGCTGGATGGGTGCTGGATGGGTTTGTACCAACAGGAGGTACAAACCACAAAACGGGTGTTGGGCGCCCGAGGCTAATCAATGCACCAGGGCTTGAGAACCCTTTTCCACATTTGAAGGCACTTACAATAGGCATTCAAGTGTCGATACTGGATCTTGAAGCTGTGGAAGAAGGTTGCCTGCTCTGATGAGTCCGGTTTTCTTTTCCGTCACAGGATTGTCAGTGTAGGAGCTGTGATGCTCTGGGCAAAGTTCTGCTGGGAAACCCAGTGTCCGGATATTTATTTGGGTGTCAATTTGACACGTAGCACCTAAATAAACATTGTTGCAGACAAGGTACACCCCTTCATGGCAATGATATTCCTTGATGGCAGTGGTCTTTTTAAGCAGGATTATGCGCCCTGCAATGCACACGTTGTTCAGCAATGTTTTAAGAAACATGATAAATAGATGAAGGTGTGGCCCTGGTCTCCAAATTCTAAAGATTTTAATCTCTGATTGAGCATATGTGTGATGTGCTGGACCAACAAGTCCGATCAATGGTGGCTCCAATTTACAGGACTTGAAGGTTTTGCTGTTAATGCCTTGGTGATGGATAATACAGGACACCTTCTTAGCTGGAGCAGGAAAGCCCACTGTGTCCATATTTCTAAAATATATATTTTGTATTTCCTTGGATAATATCAATATCTAATGAAGTACTTCTTTCTTTATATATTGGGAATGACTTGCAATTTTCATCATGTTTGTCATATTGGGATGTTATTTTCATACATAATGTCTAGACTGAGTTATAAATATGTAAAGATTTGAGGCTACGGTAATAAAAATGAGCTGGATTCGATCCATATATTAAATGTAATATATGGCATTGTTATCAAATGAATTGTTGGCCAGAGATTACATTTCTTGAGGGAGAGGGCAAGCCATAATAGTTAATTAACAATTATGCCAACCACTACAGATGACCTAGTAGACCAATCACTTTGATGGGAGACAGTGGAGAAGACAGAAATCAAATAATTTAATGACTCCCCCATAATGTTTTCTAAGTTGACTTTAATCACCTCATACTAAAAAGGACTCCCTCCCCTGATTATCTGAAAGTGAACATCAGATAATGCCTGCTATATAGGGTGATCTTCCACATCATTGGCTCATTGATGACAGCAATAAAAAATAGCATGTCCGTCATACCAACATTTTCTATGAGCGTCCAAGAGATAGAGCTACTAATGATTAGACGTGTCCTTTGTAAATGAAATACAAATCACAGAGGGCTTTTGGGTTTTACTTCATTTACTAAGTGCTACATTACCTCATACTTTGGACCTAACAATGGATTTCCCATAAATCTCTGCATGGTTGAATTGATGAACAGGCTCACATATCACCAAATGTGCCAGCGCTTATTAGCACTTCTGAAGCTATTGATCATACGTTTTGATTAATCTCCAAGGGGGGCCTCGGTTGCTTTTGGAGTTGTTCGGGAGAACTGGCTTCAACTTCTCCTTCTCAATTAGCTTCAGTTTGTGCTGACTGCTGTGGCTGAACCCTGGCAAGAGGACATCTACTGCAGTGAACTAGTGCCAGAACAGAAGAGTTATAGGAACTAACTCAACCTCTGTGGCCTGTTACAGTGGTATTAATCTTGATAAGACAAGCACCACTGCAGGTTATGCAAATACGATGATATTTGCCCAAATCTGTACAAACAAAGTGTACCAAGTTTCATGCTGTTGTGATACTGTCACTTTTTCTGAACTATTAATATAGATATATTTCAACAATCGGAAATAGTATCGATGCTTATTCATCATTCGTCAATTATGATGACTATATAGAGAATGCACTAATTATGTTATAGACTACAGACATTTTTAAGGATAATCCAGGAAGAATGCTTGTAGGCAGCTACTTTGCCATGGCAGAAAAGTATATACTTGTTGTTGAGCGAAAAGTGGATTTCACTGTGGATGTCACAGACGTAACCAGTAATTTTTGTCAAGCATGTTAGGCCATCTCTCTCCATAATGGACAATAATTGAGCAGAATTCATCACTGTGGCCAGAAATAGACTCACATAAATGGTCATAAATTGAGCTTTAGGATAGAATTGTCTGAGAAAACCTGATCAACCCTGCTGTGAAAGGCAGTGACACTTTCATATACAGGCTTCATACTTATCCTTAACTGCATGCTGATTACATACATGGCACATGGAAATGATTCAAATTATACCTTTTCAGCCCTAAGGGTCTATGGGTTCATGGGTTGAGTACATTGTGAGGATGTTGAACAGCATTTTACCTGAGCAACCTTTGAAATAAACTGAGTAATAATTGGAATCTAAGTGGAATTTGTAATCAATATGAAAACTGTATTATGCAAAAGTCATTGAACATTTTTAAATGATGTAATTTATTTTTCCAAAGACATGATCTTTAAATGTCTATGGTTTTCCAATATTCAACAATTGAAGATTGTTGAAAATATAACATTTGCCTTGCCTCCACTTGTCTTGAAAATTGTCATTCATGGCAGATCAGAAGATTGGTCATACTAATTACATATGCTGCCATTACTGTTTTTTGTCTATCCTGTTGCCTAGTTGCTCTACCCCCCACTTATACATACCGCCACTGCTTTGCACTCCTGGGTTTTGGCCAAGACCAGCATATTTACTGATGAGCCAAACATTATCACAAGTGAAGTGAATAATGTTGACCATCTTCAAACAAGGGTAGACGACAAGGTCTGGGTAGTTTTGATGGTAAGCCAACAATTACTGCTTCTAGTCAATGTGTTGGATGCAAGAGAAATGTGTACGAGGAAAGACATGAGAAGATAGAGAAAGAAGAAAGTCGCCTGGTCTGATAAGTCATGTTTTCTTTTTTATCACGTAGGAGGCTGTGTACATGTGTGCCGTTTACCAGGCGATGTAATGCCACCAGGATGCCCTGTGGGAAGATGACAAGCCGGCGGACGGAGTGTGATGCTCTGAGCAACATTCTGCTGAGAAACCCTGGGTCCGGTCATTCATGTGAATGTCAAATTGACACGTGTCACCTACCTAAACATTGTTGCAGAGCAGGTACACCCCTTCATGGCAATAGTATCCCCTGATGGCAGCATTATGTGCTCTGTCACACTACACACATTGTTCAGCAATAGATTAAGAAACATGAAGACTTCAAGGTGTGGTTCTGGCCTCGAAATTTCCCAGATCTCAATCTCTGATTGAGAATCTTTGAGACAAGCTGGACCAATAAGTCCAGTCCACGGCAGCTCCATCTTTCAACTAATAGGACTTGAAGTATATGCTAGGTCTTGATGCCAGATACCACAGGACACCTTCAGGGTTCTTGTAGACTCCATGTCTCACAGGTCAGCGTTGTTTTTGCAGCACACAGAGAACCAACAGCATATTGGGTCATAATCGCTTAGCTCATCAGTGTATATTCAGTATATTTTTGTATTTTTACGTCACATTCTTAAAAAAATGGTTGTAAGTTTCATGGTCAGTCTATACGTGTTCTTTAAGAAGCATGTGACAACATTTGATTTGGCTGGGAGTGAGACAGAGAGAGAGTCAGTTAGTGAAAGGACAAGTAGGTGAGCTAATGGTTATGTGAGACTTAAGTTTGCCTGTGCTATACTTGGTGGAATGAGTCTCGTAAAATGTCAAGCTCTTTGGGCAATAGGAATAAATATCACAACCACTCTCTAGAATTACCATATAAATGGGTACATTCCGCTTTACAGGACGCCAATGTCTCCTCCCCTTAGCCTCAATGTTCAGATAATCAGAGGCAATAACATGAAGGCCAGCTACTTAACATGGGACTCATGAAGCGCGCATACAGCAAAAACAATGGTATACTTTTAAAAAGATACTTGAGTTTTGAGGTCAGGTCAGACCACTGTTTGTATTTGATGGTTTTCTGTGCTTACTCGACAATTCAATTAATGTGTTTTGGTAAACTGTAAATCTGCGTCAGGTGTACTCTTGTTCAATACAACTTTATACACGTTTTATATTTCTATTTATACAGCTTTGGATACACTTTTGTGCCAATAAAGTGCACAGGATTAACTTCTCACACATTCTTTCCTCACACTCAAAAAACAAAAATGGTTTGATTGACAAAAGCCAAGCCCATCATAAAAACGTAAAAAACAGTCAGTTTAAATGACACATGTTGCTGAACCGTTCAGGAGGCAAGTCATTCACCACAGCTTTGATACTTCAAAGCATGCTGAGGTTGTGCCAAATGCAAGTAGTCTTTTGGCCTCTTGTTGTAATTTCAGACAGCGATGAAAGGTGAAGTAGCAACACATATTTACCTGTTGTTCTAGGTGCCAAAAGTACAGCAAGTGTTTGCGTTTCCGTTATCTGTCTGATCAAACCTTTTTCCCCTTAACCATGTGATTAATGTTTATCTATGAACCTCAATCTCAGTCAGTGGTGAAATACGGCTAGATAGAACACTTCAGAAACAATTACAACATAAAAAATATGGCTTGATTATGCAACTCATATGTTAGAATTAATGGCACTGTCCCATTGTAAATGTAATATGAATTTATGACAAAAAATAACCTTTTACATTTTTTCGGAATTCTTTGTTTTTGTTTTATATAGGGCAAAAAAATACACATGAATAAATAATAATAAGTAAATAAAGATAAAAAATATCAGACTGAACTGTGCCGTCTTTCCTTTGAGTTGTATCAAATGTGTATGTGGCGTGTTAAATGGTCTGGATATCACACCTTAAAGCAGGGATCACAAAAACAAATGTACTATGTTTCTATGAATATGAGTTAAGTGCAAATCGCTCTCCATAGCTGGTGTCAAGAAAGGTCGTAGAGGTGACGCTTGGTGTTGCCATTGCGACGTTTGATTGTCACAGCATCATTGCATTTCTCATGGTGCATTCAGCAGCTTCTTGTTGAAGACCTTGAATGTCAGCTTGACAAGTGGGAGGACCCCGGGTAGTTTGATTTGCTCTGTTGCTGGCTGTTGACATTGCAAAAACAAATCTCTCGCTTTGAATGAGTAATGCAAACATATAGACATGTGACATATCATCTGGTGTCAGACACAAAAGGAGGCTGTGCTGTCCAGAACTATAATAACCTTGTGATGACTTGCTATGTGTTATGATTTGCCTCAACGAAGCCTCCTCTGGAAATTAAAATCCCTACCTGTTTTGGGCAATTACAGAAAATGTAACTGTGCCACAATTTTGCTGAAGATGAAATGTATTATTGAATCAAACTAATGTTTATGTTTGAGAACATGGCTGCAGTCAATTTAGGGCCTCCAAAAATATTCATCGGATTTGCCTTTAATACAATCAATACATGCACTTTTCCAGCCTAGGACAGTGTTCCTGAAATGTCAATTCAGACTGTCTATGTCTACTGCAGTCTTTTGTTATATATACGCAGTGTCACATTTTTTCATTTTTTATAAAGTTTGTGTCCGCTCACTCACTAACACTCACACTTGAAGATGCCTTACAGTGTGATAAATTCGGAGGTGAAAACTTATTGGCTGTTTGCCTGCTCGATTTTTTGCCAATGTAAACAGGTGATCTTCCAATCATATAACACCTTACTTTTCCTAACATTCACTGTTGTGGTCTGGTTTCTGGTTTCACATGTCACATGCACTGTTTTAATACTATGTACCCTGAAATACTGTCCATTGTTTGGTTTTTGGATGGATCTCCCATTCGTTCTGCTCCATGAAATGCTAGCATTGTGTGGCTCTAGCTAGCGCTAGGAAATACAGGAAATACAGGCAGTTAGAGCTCTTATGATGTATCTATCTCCTCAAACAACACAACCATTCTCTCTTTCCATATACAATATGTCAATGTCCTAAATTAATAAAAACATCTTACAAATACTTTAAGGGGACGATGTCAAAGAATAGTATGTCACCCTCCATTTCCAGCAGCTGTGATTTGCTGCTAGATTGGTCTCGTGTTACGACAAGGCAAAGGACCTGTCCTCAAGGTGGAGAGGTAAAATAAAAGATCAAAGCTGTGACGCGCGTTTCCATTCTTTTCTGATGTCGCACTCAACGTCTCCCGTTTGACAACGTAAATCAATATTAGGCCAGATGAAGTGGTTAGGAACTCAGAAAATTCAAACATTTTCTGTGATGTATCTTCAAATTCGCTTGACCTTTCGATGGGATCAATTGGGCTACGTCAGTCAAGCTGTGCTGTTTCAAATGACAACGTCTTTTTTTTCACCCGAGATTTTTGTCAGAAGCTTCGACTGGAAGAAAAATCAGTCCCAACTTGCTGATGGAAATAAAGAAATGACACTAGGCACCATTCTGGCAATGTTTTTTTTCAATGAATGAGACTTCAATCTTTTCAGTTCAATGAATAAATGTAGGCAGAGAACAAAATGTAAGGCTAACCGAGCTGTCATGTAAGCAGCGTGCTGCAAGAGGTTTTGAAGGACATGTAACAGAGCAACTCCAGCTGAGTAGTCTTGACACGCACACACCCTCATACACTCACGCTGCTCCATTGACTTCAAAAGAGACGTGGAGATAAAACAAAATGAATCTCAGACACATCAAGCCTCCCTACCCCTTTAAAGCTTAATTATACCTGTTGGAGCGATGAGAGACACATCACAGAACCCAGTGATTAATAAACAAACGCTGCATCCATAAAGCTTCCAACAAGTCCTTGCTCATCGTTCAGACCCGTTCACAGTCTGGTGCTGCTTATGTGGAGTGTACATATCAAAGTGTATATAAACCTCCTCTCAAAAAATTAAATGTAGACCAACACGAGTTTAGGTTTTACCCAACACCCCCCCCCCCACGTGGTCTCTCTGCCCTGGTCTTTTTCTACAGCCGAGTCTTCCACCTGTCTAATTGAAGGCCGACGAGAGTATCACCCCGACAGTGGAGCTTTCATCTTTCGCTCCTCGTGCCGAGATCACTCGACTGGGGCTTTGTACCTGCCGACTCTGTAAGTGTCGAATTTGCTGGGTTTTGTAAACAGACACACCTTTCGTGAAAGAATACGATGCAGAGATGAAGTTACTAACTGCTTTAGCTCGGGTCGGTTTCGCCGAAACAACATGAGGAAGATGTGAGTGAACCGAGGCGGAGGTCATATTAGGTTGCCCTTTGAAAGGCTTATGTGCGGAGTGAACTTAGGGGATATATCTGCGAGCGCACGTGGATGCACACACTTGTGTGGAACTGGCAGTGTGTGTATCACATACGCGTAGGTACACACACGTGTAGGTACATGTACATGAGCAGCATGCACACAAATGCACACCCAACCCTTCCCCACAGTCAACAGTTATAATGCCTGAGTAACCTGACGTCACTTCCTCATTGAATGGGTCTATTTTAGACATTTGACAATGGGCTTCATTATCGGCCACTTCTGCACTGATTACTGAAAAAATTGCTCACCTTGCTTAGAGTAAATGATCAACCCTGAAAGCAATGAGGAAATAGTCAGCCATCGCCATTGGAAATCACCGGAAAATCACAATTGTCTTGCAGTGCAGCAGCAAACTCTAGCTACTCTTTGTGATAGGTCAAGCTAGTGCAAGTCTGATAGTGGCCAAAGGCTTTGGCAAGATGCGCTTTTGACTCCCCCAAACCTACTGTAGAGTTGTAGTAAAAAGCCAAGGCCATAATCGTGAAGTAAACAACAATATTGAGGATGGGGGGGCAAGATAGCGAAGTAATATTAAATAAATGAAAACAAAACAAAACTTGTGTTTACATACATGTAAAGATTGCCATAGATAAAAAAATATTGTACTATTTAAACATCCTAATTATTAAATACTGTCTAAACATGGGAACACAAATCTGGGGGTGTCATGCTGTAAAAAAAGAACAATGAGGACTTTACACTATTGTTTGTGTTTCTGCAGTGTTTTGCCATTTTTTAAGCCGCTCTAGAGTCAGCATGTTATTAAACTGCTGCTGATGAATGTTCCCGTTTTAAAGCTACTTTAGCCAACCAAGTGTGATCCAGGCTTATAATTTCACTCAAACAATGTGCTATTGTTTTTAGTGATTTTCTTCTTTTTGTCCACCAATTAATTTAAAACAAAGATGTGTCGTTGGCATTCATGAATGAAGTGAAAATATGTTTATCTGTAGTACAGGAAATCATTTCATGAAAATGTCTTAAAAATATTTTATTACCATAGATAAAATACAAACTATGTTTGAACTGTCATAAATGTTTATTTATTTTGGTTTAAAATAGCAATATGGCAACTCTGGGTTTTGTGATTAAGGGCCTATTATAACAATGCAACAGGGTTTATCCTTAGACTTAGTGTGTGTAGTGTTAAGCCTAAGAACAACCCCTAACTATGTAATATTAGTCATATATCACAATCCCCTTGTCTTATTGTTTGTATATGAAGGATTTCTGTGGAGATCATATTATATTTTGTATGTACCTTTTGTATTATCATTGTGTAGCGTTGAGTAGCGTTCTGTAAGATTTGAAAGCCTGAAAGAAAATTTGCAAAGAAGATTATTGTTTATTGTATATATGTAAATATACAGACACAGACGAGACAAAAAAATATGACCACTTGCATAATATGCGTTTTGGTCACCCACGTGCAACCAAAACAACACCAACCCGGCCCAGCGAGGCATGGACTCTACAAGCCACCTCTCACAACTCCCTCCAAAGGCTTTCGTCATCACCGGCCTTATAGCCACATCACTTCTTCCATAACTTCATTGTCTTGTGATTACACACACCTGGTGTCCAATTCCAAAATGACACCATTGACGGCAGCCACGACTGCGCGCTTGTATTTGTGTGTATAAAATCTGTGTACTCTGACAATTCTCTGATTTTATTTCAAGAGAGATGATGGTAAACATTAGGGCAACAACTCATGTAGATCTATTTCCTGGGTGACGACATATCAGCCATCTTACGCTACTGATCTGGAATCATTTTTCATTAAATGCAAGCCATTCTACACTCTGTGGGAATTTTCATCTTTCATTCTGGCTGGTGTTTACATTCCTTCACTTAGCTATGTGAAGGTGGCACAAAAGCTGTTAGCTGAAATACTAAAATACTGGCCACTGAACGGCTATACCCTGGTTCACAGCGAATCTTACGGACATCTGCGGGGCGATTAAAGAAGAGGCTTTCAGAAGAGGCGACAGGGACCTACTCAAAGAGCCTAAGAACAAATTCTCAAAGGCAGTTAAGGAGGCCATGGGCTTTTGTGGTGACGAACTGAAACAGCAGCTCTCAGCAAATGTCACTGCTTCGGTCTGGTGGGGGATTAAACAGATAAAAATTACAAATTGAAATCACCCTAGGCTACCGACAATCTGCAACTTGGTAATGACCTGAATCAGTCAAAAAGCAGATTTGAGAGTCAAAGGAGCTTTCCTGTCTGGGCACCCCCTTCAGCTGTGTCCTGCCACCGCCAACAGTCCCTGATCAACAGAGCTCGCCTACCACCAACTATCCCAATCATATCCCCTGAGACTACAATGTCATCAATCAACACCTTTTCTGGGACCCTCCAGCACTGTGCTGTCCAGCTATTTGCTGAGTTCACAGACATTTTCAATAATTCATTGAAGTCTCCATCCTGACTGCCTCCATTACTGTCTGGTACGCTGCGGCCAGTGTCAAGGATAAAGACAGACTGCAAAGCATCATCTGCTCTGCGGAGCAGACCATTGGTTGTAAGCTGCCGTCCCTCAACGATCTGTTCAAAGCCAGGTCACTGAGGCGGCAGCAAAGATTGAGGCAGACCCCGCCCACCGGGTAACGGAATATTCTGAACTCTTCCCTCTGGCAAACGGCTACGGTCTATCAAGACCAAAACATCGCGCCACAAGAACAGCTTCTTTCCCCTCGGCGCTGAGTCTAAGGAATATACCTCGCATGTAAGAACACCAACCACCCGTCGGAGCCCTCTGACGGTGGTCGCAGAAGTGTCAGGGGAGGTGTTCAGGTGTTTCCGTCGGTGCGACAAATGGCCACTAAAATACCGATAGATCTACAGGTAGGCACCTTACCGCCACAGTCACGTGTATTTCCAGTTGCAAGCGGAGACTGAGGCGATTCCTTAAGACCGGGGTCGATTCGCCATTCGACCTCATCCGCCTCTTTGAGTTTATATTTTGTGAAGAAGAAGGATGAGGGCTTGCAACCCGTGCATTGACTAAAGAGCGATTAACAGCAGAACAATTAGGTATCGTTACCCTCTCCCCTTAATTTTTTTTAGTAAATGTATCCGGCTCGCTTCTTCACCAAATTAGATCTCACAAGTACATCTCAAAGACACATCTGTGTCATCAGGTCACCCTGACATCAGTCGGACAGTGCGTTGCCTTACCAATGAATATTTGTGGCCTAGTCTGGCCAAGAATGTGACATCAAATTCGATGTGCGCCCAGAGTAAGGTCCCTAGACACCTACCAGTGGGTATGTTACATACCTTTGCCTAGGAAGGATGTGCTCGATCCAGACCTACTACGGGCCTTCCATTGTTGGCGCCCTAATAGACCTGCTCCACCTCCTCTGGATCGGCCCCAGGGCAGGTGTCAACACGATGCTTGAGCCGCGCGTCAGGGGGGAGTACTGTCACAACTCCTTTCAAAGCCCTAATACCGCCATCAATGGCCTTCTAGTCATGCCGCTCCTCCCATCACTTTATTGTCTTATCTTATCATTATACACACCTTGTGTCCATTCCTTAATTAGTAAGTATATATTGGTTCCCTGTTTGGCCGTGTTTTTTTTTTGGTATTGTCTTATGTTAGTGCTACGGTGTATCAGAAGTTGTTTGTTGGATCCTGTTGGATTTATTCTCAATCTGCGCTGTGTCGCACACTTAATTATCTTCTCAAGATGACTAGTACTGGGTGTTTGCATTGAAATACCACTAACGCTACTGTTCTTGTTCCTGGCTTTGTCCTTTTTGCTTACCTCACTCAGGACTGTTTACACCCCCTGAAGCGGTCCTGTGGTATCTGGCATCAAGATGACAATACAGATACTTAAAGTCCTATTAGTTGCAATGTGGAGCCTCTGTGAATCTGACTTGTTGGTCCAGCATATCCCACAGATGCTCCATCAGAGATTGAGATCTGGGAAATTTGGAGGCAAGGCACTGCAATGATGCAGGTAGTTCGTGTCAAATTGATGTACACATGAATACCGGACACAGGGTTTTCCAGCAGGAACATATATACTTACAGAAGCCCACACATCTGACTAAAACCACGTTTTTAAAGCCCTATTAGTACAGTTTAAGCACTTTTAGGCATTGTGTGTGAACGATTGGGTGTGTTGGTGAGTAAAGAAACAAGCAAAAAAAAAGCAAGGTGGAAGATGAGAAGTGAAAAGCATTAAATGTCGTCACTACTCAGAAAACGTATGTCTGGACTCAAAGTCCTGCATCTGCGTGTCTGGAAAATATGATCTAATGATTTCATGCATTTCTAGGTGCTAAAGCTTTTTTTTGCCTGTTTAATAATATTTTCCAGCCTGGTTTTTGATGGTTTTGCTTGATGGTAATGAAATTAACACACAACATGTTTGATTCTCTTGTGCAGTTTCAGTTTGTCATAATTTTTTTCCCACATTAAACAAGCTAGTTAGCTAGCTACATACATGTGTTACTGTCTACTATTTTTTACTTCATATTTGACTGGAATACAGTTGGAACACATTTCTTCTAGATAATTATTTTCAATTATTATAAATATTTTGGCATTCTCATCCCGTAGTATTTAACGCAAAAATATCAATAGTTCACTAAATCTTATTAATATTATTAGTCCAGAAATATATTATATAAGGGGTGAATAATAACAATAGGCCTATTATTGGCACCTTCTCAAAGTTATAAAAAATAACATTTCAGGCAGCCGAATCTCCTTAATTTTGGAATTGAACTCAATTGAACTCATTCCACCAGTTTGAATAGTGAAAAATGCTTATTCTCTGGCTTTACGACACAATGTGCCCTACAATGAGCATGGAGAACAGAAAACTAAAGAATTGTCTGAGCAGGTCAGATGCCAGGTTGTAGCTAATAATTGACAATTTCAAAGCTACAAGTCTTTCTCTAGAAACATTGACAATCCAGTTAACATAATGTTACATAATGTTTTCTATGTACATAATGTTACTTGGATGTTTAAAGCACATGCCAGGTTGACCCAATTTTCATGGACTTGACCACAAAAGAAAACCTCACGGAAGATTGCAGTGAAAACTTGTTTGAATGGTGAAGAAACCACCTTGATCAACTGCCAAAAAGATTCAAGCAGAACGTCAGCCGCAAGATAGGAAAATGTCAACATCCACCATCCACGTCTCCAACTCAATGAAAGACAGAGAGACATAAGAAAATCTGACTGCAATTGGCCCAAAACACACCTGAACATGGCACAATCCTTCTGGGACAATCTCCTGTGGACAGATGAGACCAAATTAGAGATAATGGTAAGCCAGTAATGGCCAGTATTGACTCCAGATTTAAATCCGATCTTAAACTTGTGGAGAGATCTAAAAAGGGCTTTTTGCAAGGCACTCTTGATATCAGAGAGAACTGGTGTTTGCTTAAGAAGAGTGGTCCAAACTGCCTGTGCAAAAGCTAAGCTAAGGCTTTAGGAAGCGCTTGAGAGGCTGTGCTATTAAAGGTTGAGTCTAAGGTGTCAATAATTTTGTCCTATTGTTTTTATGAATGGGGTGTAACGAGCTCCCGTGCCACAAGATCTCAAGATATTTCATGTGATGAGATTTCTCGTTGAGTGGAAAAGCTATCCTGTGTGAGGGTAACAGGAGTGAAACCAGCCAGTCAATAGTGTTGAAATATTGCCTGGTCTCGTTCTTGTGAGCCCAATTTGGTGTATCGTCTCGTGAGCTAAGTGTATCGTCACACCCCTAGTGGTGAATCAAGAATGAAGGTTAGTTATATAACCAACAACTTGACAAAAGCAGCTATGACTGCAATACGACACAATATACGACACAAATAATGGAAAGAATTAAAGTAACATTTTTATGGAAGATATGCTACTTCTTCCCTAAGCTCCTTTTTTAGCGAGGGAGAAGTATGACGCTGAAATGATGAAGATTACAGCAAGGCCAACAGGTGAGCATTATGGAAACATCATTCTTCAAAATATTTATTTTTCATATTTTTTTAAATGGTCATGGATGTTGAATGTGATATTATTTAATGTTTGTTTGGGTTAGAGACCTACAGGTATCATCAACTGCAGATTTCTTAGGCAACACGCTATTAAGTATAATATCATCTCACTGTTTAAGTCATATATTAAGTCATATTTGGCAATTGTGCATGTTGCACAGCATGGTGAAGGAGTAGGACCAAATCAAAGAGAAGAAACAGACACTCAAAGTGTGGTAAAAGTATAAGTGATCGTTCCTTATCATTGATTTAACTAATGATGAGTGCTCAAAGTGCAACAATGGTAATTTTGCCATAAAACTGTCGGCAGTTAATCAGTCTGTTAAGGGTTTTCCTCCCTCAATGTAAGATTTATTAAACAGTTCATGAGCACAAGTCAAGTCTTGCTCAGTTTGTCTGCAATATACACAAAGCTGGTCTAAACATTCAAAAATATGTTTGATGTTCTTGTTTTTATTACCTTTCAAATGTTCACATTTTTCACAATCTGTCCTAAAATCTGTTATAAGAGTAGAGGGCACAGCTACCTCCAGAATGTCCTTTCAGAGTCGAAATAAATGACCAATTTTACTTTCAATTGTGGCCCTATCCTATAAGTATATTTTGTCTGAGCTCCCCAGGCAAGACTTGTGCAGCCAAGACTTGCAAATGAAATGCCTAAGGACATAAGAATCTTGCTGCTACATCTGCCAACAATAGGAATTTCCCTAGTTCACACGTATCAGCCAGAGAGCGCTTATTAAGATTCTGCCTCATTGTTTCCTGTTTAAAAGGGGCATGTCACTATGACAGTCCTGTTAAAATACTGTACCCTGCACATCAATTTATTTTATCTTCATTGATTAAAGTAATTAAGATGATTCACTGTCATATCTTTTAATTACTTCTTTTATGTCTCGTCCAAAATAGAAATGACTCTCTGTCAATTCTGCAATCCAAACCTCAACAACAAATCAGAACTAAACTGTTTAAACAAACTTTTGGTGTATTTTGGTACAGCATCACACCAACGTTAGATTAACTCTTTAACAGGGTTAAATTGCATGTAACCACAGAGTTCAAAAGCTTTATAAGTGGCAATCTTCAGTTGGAAAACAAAATCCTCTCTCTGCTGCTGCTTTAACACCAAGCTGAGTAATGGGGCGATGGGGTAATTAACTTTACTGTGTCCTGCTATTACAAATGTATGAGTATATACTGAATTTACAGTATATATACAGACAAATATTTGCCTTCCCTGATAACGATTTGCATCCTTCATTTTCAAAGACAATGTCACTGTCTCCTTTTCCTGTATTCTATTTAGCATAACGCAATGGAAGGGATCTTAGATCATTCCTCCATATAGAATCCTTCCAGATCCTTGAGATTCTGCAGTCTGCACGTACGCCCTCTCCAATTCAAAACACAGGTTTTCAATTGGATTCCAATCCAGAGAAAACGATGGCCATTGATTTTGTGGTCAGTTAACCATTTCTTTGTGGGTTTCAATCTTTGTGGCGTCATTGTCTAATGTGAAGATTCAGAAGATTCCATCTTCTGGCAGGGGTAACCAAGTCGTGGGCTAAAATGCTCCAGTAGTTGATAAAGTACATGATGCTGTTAAAATGAACAAGGCCAATGGAAGCAAAACTGCACCATAACATCAAAGATCCACCAGACATTAAATAATCTTTAAGCCAAATTTCAGTCAAATTTGCTAAATTACTCTATAGCACCATAGCACCATAATTCCTGCACTTTTTAGCAGACCTAAATTAGGGTTAACTGTTGATCTTAAGGACAGAACATCGTCTTTGACTGCTGCTCAAGTAATTTAGAGGACATTTTTACCCAGAGCATGTTTCATTATTGGGTGCACATATTTGACATACTTTTTTTGAGGTGGCCACCATTGCAATTAAACCCACAGCACAGTAATTGATGAAACTGGGAACTATGTTTGTGTCGATCTACCAATAAGAAGATGTAGGTACAGTTGGAGAAATCAGGAATACATACATGCTTCACACAACACCACCTGTTGTCATGATCGGCACCGACTGATGAAGAAAATACGTTGAAATGTCTGTAGTTCTATTTTTAAAAAATACACAGAGTGAAAGGCTTCTGTTGTTTTGAATTTATTTATAAGTCCAAAATGTTGTGGTGCAACTGAAGACTACACCTTTATCATGTAAAAAAGCAAGTCATTTCATGAATTCTATTCCACAATATGGGCCTCTCTCAACTGACAACTTAATTATCCTATAACCTATTATTATTGTACACAGAGTAAACATAATAATATCCCACTTTAAAGATGAGATTAATTTGCATTTTACCTAATATTTATAACGATATATAAAATTATTGTTTTTGCTGTCAGTGCCTCCTCCTGGTGCTTTGGCTTTGCCCCTTTGAAGTAGTCAATATTAAAGTGTTGTTTTATGTGGTCATATGGTATTCTCATATTGCGTTCTTACTGCATTCAGCTTGACTTAAATGCATAGTGAGCACTGTAATTTTGTGCAGGCACAATTTGATTTAATGACAGTATCAGCATTTCAAATAGAGAAACTATCTCATTTAAAATATTCCCTTTTAATATTCATTTTTTGACAGTACACACGCTCATGGCCTGGAATCATGTCATTAAAATGTGTTATCATAGATTTTGTGTGAAACCACATACTGTTGAGTCAAAATACCATTTAGGAGGTAGACTAGTTTTTTTGGGCTTGTTGGCCTCCAGGTTAGGACATTTCTAGTAAATTCAACAAAATAATCTTACTTTTCAAAACTATACAACTTTTTTTTCTAATTAAAATAAATTAATAGCATCAATAAGGATATTAACTACAAACCCTAAAATCAATTATATGATACTTTTATCTTACTCATTAAGCCCTTTTGCTGGTATAAATAAAGTTTGGTTCCTGGTCAGTAGCTGTTGAGTTCAGATTGTGAGGACCCTCACCTCCAGTAAGAACGGGCGTAGTGTTATGAGAACAGGACAGCTCTTGAGGCGCTTGCCTTTCACTCCCAAGATGGTGTGTAAACAGAGCAGGCCGACAGCTGGTCCTCAGCAAACTGGTCCCGTTGACCTCTCAACCCCACTGTCCGATGTACCTCATCTTGAAAACAAGAAAAGGTTTCATCAAATTCCAAGGAGATTATCTTTTATGTCTTTCAGTCAGTTAGTTTGGTCGTTTTAATTACTGTGCATGAATTTCACAGAAGCTTTCTACATCAATACCTGATCAGATAGTTAGCATACAAAGTAAACCAGGATTATCTGGATTTTTTGTTATATTGCTATTATAAATGTTTTATACATAGTGAAACCGGTGAACAATTACATAACTCATGAAAGATTTATTTGACTATATCAATTATGATTACAGTGTCACTAAGGATCTAAACGTTGTGATGCGCAGTCAGTGAACCAGAAAAAATGGCTATATTAAGTCACTTCTAAGGATCGTCGATTTAGTTTGTTATAATAAGAGATGTCTGAGTGAGGGATTTGAACTTCTATGGTAAGACTGGAAACGAAAGGAGTAGCAATTTTGAAAATTATTGCTTTAGATTGCCTAGGGCTATAGTTTTGTACTTTCTTGTCTATATTGTCAACTTATTTCTAATGTAACATTATGACTAAGAGGTGAGCAGTTTTATTAGTTCTGCAGACCTTTTTGTGTGTTTTTAGGCTTGCTATATATCTGACAGAAGAAATATGGCAAGACTTTGTGAAACAGTGAAAGTACTCTAAAGTTCAGCTCTTACTTTTTACTTTTTGAAGTTAATGTGATTATAAAAAAAATGCAAAATATGAAATATCATACGTGGAAACTTAAGATATTATTAAAGGTAAAAACAAAGTGACATGATTTCTTGATTTCAGAAAACGGATGAATGAAAGTTGCATTTTTATCTCCAATGTAGATTTTGTTGTTGCTTTTCGGCAAGATTTGTACCGAGTCATTTTCCATTTGCTGCCCATTCTCCTGCTGCATAGTAACAAACTGACCTTAAAAATATGCCACGTCAGGATCTTCATTCAATGCTTAACTGATGCTATATTTACAACCAGAGCTTTAGTGCTTTGAGACTGCTACCTCATAGTCCTGGCCCAAATACATCGCAATGTTTGAAAATATATTTTAGAAAACCAACTCTGGTTGACGTCTGTCTTGCTTGATTTAGCCCATTTGTGTGTGTTTAAAAACTTTCCATTTGTGCCAAAGTTGCTGACCTTCCTTTGTTTTACATTATATATAACACATTGGGAAACATTTGCACTGATTTTCTTTATTTTATTTTACAAGAATTTGTAGTAGTGATTGTTTTATATGTACAGAATGTTGCAAAATATTCTTGTTAAAACCGCTATTTCGATGATCTTGTCTAGTTGTTTCTACAGCGCTCACCCCTGCAATATGCACATATACATAGAAATATATATACACTGATGAGATAAAAGATTATGACCACTCACAGGTGAAGAAAATTACGTTGATCTCATACTAAAAACACATGACAATGTCTTAATCAATTAGATGGTAAGCGAATCATCAGTTATTTTAGTCAACGTGTTGGATGCACAAGAAATTGGCAGGAGTAAAGACCTGAGTGACTTTGACAAGGGCCAAATTGTTATGACCAGACAACTGGGTCAAGAAGTGGGTCGAGAAGAGGCAAACTGGAAACATGTCAGTGAACATGTCAGTGGGTCGAGAAGGGACAAACTGGAAACATGTCAGTGAACATGTCAGTGGGTCGAGAAGGGACAAACTGGAAACATGTCAGTGAACATGTCAGTGGGTCGAGAAGGGACAAACTGGAAACATGTCAGTGAACATGTCAGTGGGTCGAGAAGGGACAAACTGGAAACATGTCAGTGAACATGTCAGTGGGTCGAGAAGGGACAAACTGGAAACATGTCAGTGAACATGTCAGTGGGTCGAGAAGGGACAAACTGGAAACATGTCAGTGAACATGTCAGTGGGTCGAGAAGGGACAAACTGGAAACATGTCAGTGAACATGTCAGTGGGTCGAGAAGGGACAAACTGGAAACATGTCAGTGGGTCAAGAAGGGTCAAACTGGAAACATGTCAGTGGGTCAAGAAGGGGCAAACTGGAAACATGTCAGTGGGTCGAGAAGGGGCAAACTGGAAATGGTGTTTGCCGTCTAAGGATCATCCATGCGTGAAGGCTATCCTGCCTGGTCCAAACCGACATAATATCTACTGTGGGCATTCATGTGGACGTCAATTTGACACATGCATGGCAATGGTATTCCTTGATGGCAGTGGCCTCATAAATTATTTTTTTAAATGTTCAAGGTGTTGCTCTAGCCTCCAAGTTCCCTAATACTCAATCTGATGGAACATCTGTGAGATGGGCTGGACCAACAAGTCTGATTTACAGCAGCTCCACATTGCAACTTACAGGACTTGAAGGATCTGGTGCTGACGTCTTGGTCTCAGATACCACAGGACACTTTCAGGGGTCTTGTTGTGTCCACGCAGGTTGGTGCTGTTTTGGCGACCCAAGAAGAACCAACAGCATATCAGACAGGTGGTCATATTGTTTTGGCTCATTGGAGTCTATATATATATATATATATATATATGTAACATACCATCTTATACTATATATAGGGGTACTTCATTTCAGGGATTTACATTTATTTATTTTTTTAATCCCATTTGGAGTAGTCAGGATGTACCAGGTTATTGCCTTCTGATTCCGGGAGTCCTGCAAGCAAGATTTTGGAGCAACTAGGGAATTTACTTAAAGTTCCAGAATTTTGCAATGCTAGTAGTAAGATAAACAAGCCTCGAATGCATACTTTGGACTGCGGTTTATCCTAGCAGTGTGGCATATTTTACATTCCTTTTTTACATTTTAATCTGCTTTACGTTTTTCATGGACGTGGAGGAAAACAAAGCACCATAATCTGTTCAGGTCAGCTTGCCGGTCAGGTTTCTATGCCAGTTCTTAGGATTTAAAACAGAGTTTGAACTGGCAAAATTGTTGTGTGTACGATACAACAGAACTTTTGTCAAACTCTTTTTCCTCTCTGCCTGCCTTTTCACATGTACTGCCCACACGTTAATGCATAACAGCACACGCTCACGCATACAATCACATGTCATTAACCTTTTGGCCTTCCAGAGATTTATTTTTGATAGTTTATTCTGTTTATTCATGATAATTCACTAAACTCTTTATACTTATAGTTTTTAGACAGTCTACCAAATCAAAATATCTCGAAAAGCAAGCAGTAAACTTCTAATTAAAATGCAGATTAAAAAACATATTTACCCACTTTTGCAGCCTGCCACTAAACCATTCTTCTTATTCCCATGTTGCAATTTACTGACTGAATAAGTCCTACACCCCCAATAAAAAATGTTTTTCAATGTTTCAATACCAATTGTATATACCAATCATCTGACAGGGAGGAAAGGCTTGTCCGACTGGGGCGAGAGAGGTGTGTGTCTGTGTGGGGGGGCTACTTAAGCCTTTTCACCAGTGTTGCCTTGTTTCCTCTGGTCTTCTCCTTGAGAGAGTAATGTGTTCCCGCACACAAAAGGAGGATCTTCAGAGATATGCCAAGAGTCCGGAGAGTGTGTTTGCTGGATCTGTGAAGAGAGCTCTTTAGGAGGCTTTGGGGACAATGGTGTGTGGGTACCAGCAGTGGTCTACTTTGTCCACACCGGCATTTCACACGCACCCCAGGCAACAATCAGTCTGGGTCGAGGCCACGACATTAGTCTGAGTTATTAGGAATAGTTTGGTCTTCTTTTCTCCCTCAAAAGACCCCTTTTTATCTTAGTCCATCCAAGGGACGAACCAATAGCTTCAGAGCTAGATTAGTTTGACTGGTCTTATTTTCTTTTCTTACGAACGTCGTTCCGTTGTTGTTTTTATTCTCTTCTCTATATAATATTTTGAGAGGATGTACTCACCTATATCGATGTTGTCGCTGTGTTGATACTTGTAGGTGTGTTGCTGAGCTCTGCATCATTTGCGTTCTCATACAGTACGTTCTTGCATATTGTATAAGATCTGTCCTATTTGTCTCTGGCAAATGAGACACGTTGCCTCTAGGTGCTCTGTGTCAGATTAAACTTAAAACTGAATGTCTCTCATCTGCACTCTCTCTTATAACATGTCTACTATTATGTTATATTCTATTATAATAGTTTTGATGTTTGTGTCATCTTTGTTGCATTACAACAATGGTTAATTCTGCCTGACTGAACTTGACTTAGAGCATACTTTTTGTTGTTCACTTTGATGTATTTTTGTTCCATTTATTACTATACTAGTTCCAGCCAGTCTATTTCCATTACCTTTTATTCGGTTAAAGGTTCATTTTCCTCAATCACATGCAGTATTCAACCCACTATCGTATAACACCGCAGCTCTCTGTCCTCTGTCTTACCCCAGTGAGCCACTGGAATTTTCCTGAATCATTGGACTAGGAGGTTAAGGGGTTGTAAGAGAATGATGTCAAATCTGGAAACCCTATGACATACTCAGCCTGGTGTCACATTAAATAATTATACGTCATACTCTGGCACTCTAAGTTTTTGTTCCACACGGGGCTGATAGTGGGGTGTACTTCCTGTTTTGTGGTGGTTTGTTTTGGAATTGAGCACAACTGACTTCAGTTAATGTTTTGCTAGGGGTATTTAAATCACTGGGGAATGTCACCTCTTTGCTGAGTATTGTTTCAATGTTACATTTCAGTAGGTAGTTGGCTTTTGTAGTTTCATATAACTGTTTCGAATTTTATAAGTCGCCTTTTATGCATATGCCATATGTTTGCCGTTCAGTGAGTGTGAACGTGAAGCTCTGCAGTTGGCTCTTGTCTTACTACACCCGACGGTTTGTGACATAGTGTCCGCTTTCACGTTAACACATACTTCTTTACTGACTAATTGTCTTTTCAATTATTTCATGCCTGTTATAACAGAGTATACCATTCATTTTATACTTGTAAATCAGGCTGAATATAACAATGAAGTAATTTTACACAATTTGTATGAATATACTTCTTAGGAATGTATCTGTTTGTAACCTTTAGTGCACATTAATCATTGACTACTAACAGTCTACCCTGTTACATTCTGGTTTGAGACTACATCTAAGGCCTCTAGGCTATCGACAGACAAACCTAACTTCATGGGAGAGAAAAAAAGCTTGAGCATCTGTCTATATGCAAGGCCCAATGCATCTTCATTAAAGCTGAAGTTTCCCATCTCTCTCTATCCTCCTCTGCCAGCCTTTCCATTTGCCCTACCTCTTTGTTCATATCTCAATGCCAAGCGTCAGCCAGCGGTTGCTATAGCAATAGCTGTTTTTTTCCAAGGACCCCAGTGAACTCCTGATTGAAGAATATAGTACCTTGCGGTGAATTTCTGCCTTTTACATGTCTTATTGCTGTGGCTCAGAAATGTCCTTATCGATTTTATTGCTTGTGAGCTAACATTCCTGTTGCTATTAGATAACAATTGGGGAGAGTGGACCGTTCAAATGGAAAGATAGAAGGACAAATGTTGACTAGGTTACACATTTTTTTCCTGTAAGTATATTTGAGACCACCATGTTACATAGAAACACCTTCGATGTTGTGGGCACTATCTTCAATGAACTACAAAAGCAGGAGACATTTACCTAAATATTATGTACTCATTATAGCTCCTATTTAATGTTGTGTGTAGTGTACTGTTGTACTCAGTCTACATCCCTCTACAAACTCACAGTAGTGCTGCATCATTGCAGTCAGGTGTTCACAACATGGGCTTAGTGATACCGGGGTGTGGACAAGAAGCTTGCTGGGCGGCTGCTTGTGGTTGGTCGGGAGCCTATCAGCCTAGTTGTTGGCCTGTAAATGCATTCTCCTTAAGTACAAATTTCCTAGTGAGTGTGCAGTGTGATCAAAAGCAGGATAGCTTGGTCCAATGTGTAGTAGTCATCTAAATACGTGTATGTTTTCACTGTAAGTCACTCTGGATAAAAGTATTATATTGATTATTGGAAGAAACCTATGGGTACATGTTTGACCTTGTTTAATTCTTCGTTTAAACAGCTTAGGAATTTGGAAGATATTTAATGAAAGGTTAGACATGCAGATGTGCCTGCTATGTTGTATATTTTCACAATGCTCTCACAACCAAAAAGTTAGGTTACAGGTGCCGTACCTGCCAATGAAAGTTGCCTGAGTGCAATGTGACAAGGAATGCTTTGCAGGTTCCTATTCCCCCACCGTAGATAGAACAGCTTTGATCATGTTCACCTCTGACACACCCTTGGATTGAACCTGCGGTGTAGTGGCACCTCTAGATAACGTTGTAGAGACTTACAGTGTACTGCTGTGCCACTTCGTGGCATTACCAATAATTGGGTTTTGGTTGAACATTAGTCTTCATTTTAAATGACCAGTTGTCTTATGGGGAACATGATTCTAATTGAAATAGCTTTATTGGGTATTTACTGTCAATTCTTTCTCACAATCTAGTTAGCTAGGCTAGACCTCAGATTGCTGAGTGCTCTTTGCTGGCTCAGAAAATGCTGGGGTGTGTTCAGTCATCTAACATAATAGCTGTTTAGGAAGTGTCTGTACTGTGCAATCCCTTGAATGGTTTTCTAATCTCTAGATGTGGGAGTTCCTTCACACACATACTGGGAATAAATCAATTTATTATATTCCTTGAGAGAAGTGTCACATTTAGCGTGCCCTGTCTTTATCGGTACAGCATGTGTACCTTCTTGTCATGGTTAAAGCTAATTTAATCATTTTCTACTGATAGTGTTCTGCCATTGGAGATCAGTGTAGGGTGAAGTTGGCCCTAGAAACTGAACTGATGTTGAGTGAGTTTTTTTGTAATTTTCCGATCAAAGCTTGATGAGGCAATCGGCAGTTTAAACAATAACAAAGCAACACCCAGTTTCTGTTTCAGTAAATGTAAATTCAAGCACTGGCAAATATAATACCATATGTTAGTTTAATTGCATTTTCCCCTTGTTTATACAACACTCCCAATTTAGTCTTACTAACTGCTTGTGGGGTTGAGAAAACCAATCAGGAATTACCAAGCACGTCTTGCCAAGATGATTTGCCTCGTAAAACACCACTCGTGTTGGAGAGCGAATTCTCTGGCCATTGACCACCATTGAGGCTTGAGGCGCTAATCCACCAAGATGGGTGGTGATGCGGTAGGGAATCAGAATCAGTGAGTTTTATTGTCATGTCATTTTACAACAAACATGGAATTTGTTCTAGTCCATTCTGGTGCAACAATGAATACAAAAAATAGACAAATCCGAATATAGACTGCAATAATTCAATACAGGCTATAGTCATTTTGGTTCCGGGGCATGTTCCTTAGGAAAGAAACTGTATTCTGGCAAGAGATTTTGATCCTTATAGACCTCAAGCTTCTGCCAGAGGTTGAATAGTCAATTTCCAGGGTGAGAGGGATCAGCCTCAATCTTTGCCGATTGCTTCTGCGTCTTGGAGGTGTGTAGGTCGCATACAGACAGACAGCAAATTTCAGCCAATGTCCCACCCTACAGCGTATTAGACGATGATGGAGGAGGTCAGGATTGACTCAATGATGGCAGTGTAGTGGATGGAAGTGCACCATCCTATTTTTTTGCAGGTTGAACTTATTCACCTGCCGCAGGAAGTACATCCTCTGTTGTGCTTTCTTTGTCAGAGAGGTGATGTTCAGCAACAATTTGAGGTCTCTAAAGAGTTAACCCGGGAGCTACCCACAGCAATGAGATAGAGGGCTGCTGGACTTCTCCTGAAGTCAACTATCATATCCACTGTCTTTTGGGCATTGAGCACCAGGTTGTGCAGCAGTGGCGTCTGGTGAAAAATATTCTCGGTGGGGCTGTGCCATACGTTTTTGTTTCTGTTACCATCGCAATACAATTTAACACAAACTGTAGGACAGCAGTGCTCAGTGAAATAATCAGTAATTATTTAATGCCAATATTAAAAAGTTGAGGCATTCTTACACAAAAACATAAACATCATATTGCATAAACACAAGCCTTTCATTTGCATATATATATATTAGGGCCGTCAATTTATTTAAAAAAATTAACTAATTAATCGCACAATCCTGTGATTAATCGCGATTAATCGCATTTTCCCCAAGTTATTTGAAACAATGAAATAAATCAATTAACACAATGAAGTATATTTTAAATACATTATTTTATGATAGTCTCTCCTGTGAACAATACAGAATAGTCATTCTTATCAAATATAGCAACTTTATAAACAAAGTGTTGAAGTGCAAGTTATATATTTAAACCCTGAAGGTTATCAAAAATACTGGATCATCTTGGCAATAGTCCAAATGAAATAAAACATTTTCAAAAACAAAATGACAAAGTGTAAGGTGAAACCATCAATGTCAAAGGTAGATTATTTTAGAACGTAAGCCTATAGGCCAAAATAATTGCACTATATGTAAAGTTGCCAGATTAATTTTAAAGAAGTCTATAACAGCCTTTGTAATATGAATGACAAACAGAATGAAGTGAAATTAAGTTTGGTTATGTCGGGTTGGTTAGGGTCTCCATGAGAGTGACGTTCTCTGCTTTCTCCAGCAGGTTATGTCTCAAAACAATTGTTTTAGAGGGTAGATTGTATGATGGGGATTCCAATGCAATTGTAATGATTTATTTCAGTCCCTCGTCTTCTACTGTGTTTATCGGGCGGCAGTTTCTATCTATTTATCTAAAACATCGGTTAACGGTTACTTGTTTGGTCAAAAGCCCGATTTGGCGCACATTACTGCAGTAACGCGGATTGGCGGATTGCAACATCAATAATGATCGGGTGTTTCTGTCCTATATACTCTCTAGTAACGTAAATAATGACCATGTGTTTGCTTTTATATGATAAACTAAAGACGAGCTGCTTCTATGGTATTTGAATTCGGTTTAGCAAACCGAAACCGAAACTTAATAAAGTGGTGCGTTAATTGTGTTAAATTATTTTAACGCGTTAAACATTTGAAATTAACGCATCAGATTAACGCGTTAAATATCCCAGCCCTAATATATATATATTTATTTTAAGTTTATAGGAAATCTTACACTGTATAAAGGATGTATAATATAGTAATGGATATCAAGGGGCTGAACTCAAACCTTTGACTGGAAGAATAGCATACAGTATTTTATGATCAAACTAAATGTAACTAACTGTTAATGTGCTCCAGAACTGCTCCAAATTGATACAAAACAACATACCTGTCCATGCTGGATCTGTCCTCGTCGGTTTAAAAAGCAAGCACGAAAAGCAAAATAAAGCGTTAGCATGAGTGCACCAAGCTAGCCAAAGTTCTCTTCTGAAACGGATCTTGGAGGAGAGATTCCACCGAGTTAGGGTTGGGTCTTGTTGTCTAGTATAAATAGCGCCCCTAGAGCCCGTTCCTTATTTTATCAGGGACGCAGAAAAATGCGCCCTTCTTGGATTCGATTTAAGAACGCTGATTGGCTAAATGTTATGTCAATCATTCATATCTTAAATTAGCAATTGGCTTAACTGCTACATATACTCGCCTCCTTGGGGCGCTCTCTCTATCGCCCCAGAGCTGTGACGAGGCGTTCAGACAGGAAGAGGAAAGGTTGACAATATAATATGAATATATTACTGGGTGCATTCCATATTTAAAACACACAAATATTGACATACTGATGTTTTTATCATTATTATTTTTTTTATTTTTTTTTATTTTTTTAATGTATTTTTATTTTTTGTGGCTTAAGGAGGCGCCCTCTATGGGCCAGCCGCCACTGTTGGTCAGTCTCCCCCCTGAAGGCGGACTCGTCTCTATCAGGAATAAGTCAGATGAGGGTGCTGTCATCCTCAAATTTCAGGAGCTTGACTGACTGGTGACCGGTGGTTCAGCTGTGGTGTACAGGTAGAAAATTGGTGCTGATGGTCAGGGGATCCAGCAGGTGCTTCACCAGACTCACCTGCTGTCTGCTGTTGGACAGAAAGTCTGTGATCGTTATTCAAGTGGAGTCGGGCACTCCCAGCCAGGAGAGCTTGTTCTGGAGCAAAGCAGGAATTGAGGTGCTGAATTCAGTATTAAAGTCCAGAAATACAATTCTAGCATAGGTTTCAGGGGAGTCTAGATGCTGGAGGATGTAGTGGAGAGCCATGACCGCGTCATCCGAAGACCTCTTGGCTCTATAAGCAAACTGCAGTGGGTCTTGTAGTGGGTCTGTGATGATCTTGAGGTGGGACTGCACAAGGTGGTCAAATGACTACATAACCGCAAAGGTCAGGGTGAAGGGTCTGTAGTCATTATCTCCTGTGATCCTTGACTACTTGGGTTCTGGGATGATGGTGCAGGATTTGAAGTTGAAGACTCTAGTGAGGTGTTAAAAATTGCTGTAAATGCAGCAGAAAGTTGATCTGCACAATGCTTTAGGGTGGATGGGGAGACACTGTCAGGCCCTGCTGCCTTGCAGGGGTTCTGTCTCTTGAATAGGCTGTTTACGTCCCCCTCCAGGAATGAAAGTAAGACGGGTGATTGTGTATGGGTGGTGGGTGTTGATGGCTGGACACACCTGAAGATGGTATGTTCTCAGGACTGCCCCTTTGCCTTGCAAATCTGCAGTAGAACTCATTCAGGTCGTTAGCAAGTCACAGGTCGTTGATGGAGTGGGGGAATTTCTAGTCGGTGATCTGTCTGAGGACATTTCAAACCGAAGCAGAGCAGTTGGCTGAAAGCTGTTGTTTTAATTTCTCTAAATTTTTCTCCAACGCCTCCTTGTTCAACCACAACCATCTGCGTTTAGCCAGGGTGAACCAGGGTTTGACATTGTTCTAACTCACACTGGTCCTCACAGAAGCTAGTCAAGGCGTCAGTGTACTCGTCCAGACGATTAGTGGAAGTCTTGAAAATGCATTCCAGAGCCTCTGTTGCTTCACTGTTCCATTTCTATGACCTTAGTACAACAGGCTTATAAAGTTTGAATTTTTGCCTGTATGTTGGTATTAAATAGACCATGACGTGATCCGAGATTCCCAGTGCAGCACGAGGCACAGCGCAGTGGGCTTTGGAGATTGTAGTGTACTATTGATCCAAACTGTTTGCCTCTATGGTCAGAATTTTAATAATCTGTTTATATTTCGGGAGTTCATGGCTTAGGTTACTTTTGTTAAAGTCGCCAAGGACAATAACTAAGGACTCTGGGTATGACCGCTCACCCAAAGGATCTGTTCAGCTAGCTGACGTTGTGACTTGTGCACTTTTCTTGCGTTCACCCACCAGAAAACACTGACCAGGATTAATGAAGACACCTCCTGCGGGCTGTAGAATGGCTTTCAGTTAATGAAAAATGATTCCATTTCCTCAGCCAATGGAGTAGGAACGTAGTACACATGTGGTGCGACCCTGTCCGACATCCTTACAACCCACCTTAGACATTGCTGAGCTAATACTGACCACTCTCTACATGAGACCCAGGCGCTGTTTGTGTGGATCAAGATTCAAACTCTCGATTGCAGATTTTTACCACCAGGTCATTCAGAATCCAAAAAATAAAATTTTGACAATAATTTGAGGCTATATTAAATGTACTTGGCCCTGGAGAGGATTTATTCACAAAAAAGTAAATAAAATGTTAGCAAACTCACAACACCCTGCAGCAAGAACGTGCATTATTTTGTCTTCCACTTTCTGAACCTGCTTGCCAAGGGGCTCTTTTAGCTCAGTCAAATTAGGCCAGATTGGGGGCCGCGTTTTTCAGCCCCTGGCCAGGTGGAGTTCCCTGGAGGTGTTGGCCCGACCGGGAGAGGTTGCACATTGCCTCTATAAGATTATGAATCTGGAAGGGAAACTTTACCTTGGAGCGACTTTATCAAGAGATTATATGCAATGTCAAATAAATACATTTGTTTGGTACCATGGAAAACAACAAGCCGTTAAATACATAGTTTTATTTAAGCAACTTTTTGCTTCCAACTTTGTTTCAGAAGCCCTTCAGTACATGTTGAATATGAGTATGACAATATTTGTAAAATAATCTAAATAATAATGGATCCTTTTGCGGAAAGTTTGATTTTATATTGACCTTAACCAAAACAGCTTAATCATTTACACTGTGGCAAAGATAAACATTTAAATTGACTTGTTTTTCTAAGGTACAATACCCACACCTATGCATCAATCATTTTAATATCCCATAGAATTATTTGTCACGTAGGTGATTCTGAGAGGGTTTGGTAATAGCAACAGAACAATACTCTCTTAAGCAAAGACAGTTATTCAACTGTGACAGTAGCTTTGGATGTTTTGTTTTACTACTAAAAGTTCTGGTTATATATTAATTATTTATTGGAGAAATGGCATTTCACTAAGCCAATAAAAAATCAATTGGTGTTTTTGTGTTTGTATTGATCTGCTTAGAACGCAGGCTGATGGCAGAGTGGAAAATGTATTTTTCTAATGAGCTTTGTCCTCCATGGTCAATGTCTTTACCTTCTCTGTTTCCAGGCACATTGACTGAGCAATACTTCTAGTCCCAATCTATGTGTGGAAGACTAGACCTTGGGCCTAACATACACCACTAAAAGTGATTTTGGGGAATGTCTTAATAGCAGCAAGGTGCTCCTGTTCCTTGCATTGTATAGGGGAATGGTGAGAGAGAGGTTGGATTTCACGGGCATGGCCATCCTGCCGTGCCAAGACATGACAGCCATCTTCAGATAAGATCATTTTATGGCCATACAAGGTAGTAGATAACAGATCCTATTGTAATCCTGAGTGATGTTCCTAAATAAATATGCAAACATGTTGACATGATTACCTGGAAATTGATTTTGGGAGAGAACCAAAAATATGACAGAAAAAATATGACAGAAGCTGTGTTTACTTTATACACTGTAAATGACCAATCACTGCATTTAATTATCCTATTTTACCTAGTAAAGCATGATCAAGTGTAATCCAATTATGAATGCATTCTGTTTTGATAGAATATATGGAATATAGTTGTACAACTGAATGCCTTCAACTGAAATGTGTCCACTGTCCTTTTACACAACCCTGAGGTTACCTGCACAACCCTGAGGTCCCTAATCAGTTACCTGCATCAACTTCCATGCAACGGCGCACAGGGAGCATTTAGGGTTAACTGTCTCGCTCAAGGACAGAACGACTAAGGTTCTTTCACCTTGATGGTGGGGGGATTAGAACCAGGGACTTTCCAGACCCAATTCCTTTCTTAACCACTAGGCCACCTTGCCCCCCCTTAAGTGTAGATATGTTGATAATGTAGACTTCTAACAGAACATGTGAGATGCAAACACATGTAATGCTGTTGTTTGAATGTTGGCCAGTTGAGAATTCAACTCAGTGCTACTGGTTTTTGTGTAAATTGCATGTTTTGTCAAAATGTTACCTTTAGTGAGTAAATAATCTGTAGAGGATTTGGGACTTCAAATGTCATATGTCACCAAGCATTCTTCTAGAAATGTTGAAAATGAATAAAAAAAAATATAACATATACATACAGTATTTCACAGAATTGAGTACACCCCTCATATTTTTGTAAATATTTGATTATATCTTTTCATGTGACACCACTGAATAAATGACACTGCTACAATGTAAAGTAGTGAGTGTACAGCTTGTATAACAGTGTACATTTGTTGTCCGCTCAAAATAACTCAACACACAGCCATTATTGTCTAAATCGCTGGAAACAAAAGTGCGTTCACCCCTAAGTGAAAATGTCCAAATTGGGCCCAAAATATCAATATTTTGTGTGGCCTCCATTATTTTCCAGCACTCCCTTAACCCTCTTGGGCTTGGAGTTCACCAGAGCTTCACAGGCTGCCACTGGAGTCCTCCATTCCTCCATGACGACATCACAGAGCTGCCGTATGGTCTGACCGCTGACAGGGTGACCCCCCCACCCCTTCAACCACTGCAACAATGCCGACAGCACTCATACGTCTATTTCCCAAAGACAACCAATGGATATGCCACTGAGCAGGTACACTCAACTTCTTTGGTCGACCATGGCGAGGCCTGTTCTGAGTGGAGCCTGTCCTGTTAAACCGCTGTATGGTCTTGGCCACCAGGCTGCATTTTTAGGGTATTGGCAACACTTTATCCCTACACACTTGCCCTTTCACATCTGAGTCCTTGTAACACTAATGATTCACATGACACTGGGGAGGGGAAATGGCCCAATTCATTGAGTTATTTTGAGGGGACAGCAAATGTACACTGTTATACAAGCTGTACACTCATTAGTTTACATTCTAGCAAAGTGTAATTTCTTCACATGAAAAGAAATAATCAAATATTTACAAACATCTAAGGTGTGTATTCACTTTTGTGAGATACTTGTTAGTATTCTGACCTCCCCCGAGTACTTTATCCAAAAATCTTCGGCAGCGAATACAGCCTTATGTCCATGATGCTACAAGCTTGGCACATTCTGTATTAAGGCTATGCAGATCCTCTCAAGCCCTGTCTTGTGTAATTTTTTTTTTTACAAATGTTTATGTAAATATGTATGTGCAGGAGCTAACAATACTACAATACAGTTGTGAAGATACTATATTCAAAGATAAAAAGGTTGAACACCTTCTGGATTTTCCTGGAACCTTTTCTTTTAAAAGTGAATAATTCTGCATTGAAGCAATCAGGCATAAAGGAACGAGTGCGGAATACAATAAAAATCAAATGTCGAACACTATTATTGAAAATGCAGCATTGCTCTTGTCATCTCACAATTTCAATTGTCTTTCAGACAATTCACAATATTGTCAAGATTATTTTCTTCCTGTAATGTGTTTTTGTATTCATTTTAAGGTTATATAGTACTTTTTTTAGAACAAAGAAACAATGTCCTGATAAATAATTGTAAACATTTTTTTTTTACTTTTGATGGCCATTGCAACTCCAACAGTTAAAACTTCAAAATCAGTCTAATGCTGGACTGTTAACAGTTACCGCCCAATTGTTTAACAGGATCCACTTTCATGAGGTTATTACTGTGCATTTCATTGTAAATTCTGTATATTAAGGTTTGCTTAGAACCAGGAAATGTAAAACATTGTATTTTTCTGGTGAGAAGTATCTGTATTCCAGGGTTCTCGTGGAGGGCGGGGCAATTGACCAGCACTGTCCAGGTTTGGAGGTTTTTCTAATCGAATATGGTTGGCTTGCCTAGTTGTGACCTTGCGATCCCTTTTGTTCATGTTTGCCAAGAGGTAACAAGCCAGAGAAAGCATTCCTTCTGGCGCAGAAGGATTCTGGTTTAGATTTCCTGGTTGAACGAGCAGTGTTGCAAGAACCATAACCGCATCAGATGATAGCATGTCAATAAACAGCAATAGAACAGGTGCACTAGAACGTTCTCTTTCAACCCAGCATATCAGCAATGTTACAATGTCTCACAGCTGCAATCAGTTGTCTGAGTCAGACTTGCGTGTTCTTTTCTACTCCACCTGTGACCAAACACCTGGCTGCGATGATGCAGCTGTATTGCAGGGTAGAGACTGGCATGTTCCATTGTGCCAGTTGGGGGATCAGAAGATGTTTGCGAATTTACACACATGTTTGTAGTAATGGCAGTTTTATCGTTGCATTGCATTGCCTCTGACCTGAATGTAGAATACATTTTGAGAGAAAATAATAATTAAAGACAAATTTGTCTTGAAATCTAAAACCCTGAACTGGTCTGTCAAGTCTGCTTCACAAGTGTTCCTGGGTGTCAGACATTTTGATGATATTGTAGTGCACAACTAGCACTTGCTTTAATCTACTATCTGAACACACTGCACTTCTAATAGGTGATGTCATATAGTTACTGCCTATCTAGGGTTGGGCCGATGGCGACTTTGGGCAGGCTTTGTGATTCAACCCCGCTCCCGCAAATAAGAACATTTTAGTTTATTACACTATAGTAACGCATGTTGTAATTTATATAAAAATTTCCCCTTGGAGATTAATATTTTTAATATATTTTTTTAAAATACAGCCTACCTGTTGCCTTAGAAAAATCAGAACCCGGGTCTTTATTTGTGTAGCCCACCTAAATTGCACAGGGATAAATATTGTAATTATTATGTTCTTCCATCCCTCTAGATGGCGATGTTTCGTGTTGATAGTGGAGTCACCCCATATTGCGTAGCTGAAGAAGATCGCCCTCACTTTTTTCTTTTCCTCGTTCTTGTCCTTTTGTCAAGGACATCGTTAGTTGAAGACAGGTTGAAATAGATAGTAAAATTGACCATGTTATACACAATAAAATATTGAAATATTGATATTATCCAGTAAAAGTGGCAGTAAGCTGAGTAAATTTAAATGCACACTATTTTCTTCGGATAAAGTTTTAGAATCTCCGGTGAGTACAGCAGAAGGAAAACTACAGTATTTGCTAGCATGCTATATTAGGTCGATTAGGCTATAAAGGAAACAAAAAGATTACTAGAACTATTCTAATAATTCTACACTACGTGCATTTTTATGTTATCTTGCAATTGTATGTTATGCCCTTAGGCAATAAAAAAAAAAGTCAGAGATGATTGATACGTTTGTCTTTGATAAATCTACTATTATTGGAACGCCATTTTGTTGCAGACAATTAATGAAGGAATGGCGCAATGTAGTATGCTTCATTCAGCTAACGAGTTAATGTGTTAGGTTTAGAGCAATTGTAAAGAAAATGCAACTTCTTATGCTTTCCTATTTGGGGCTATGTGATTTTAAGTTCAATCTCTTAATAGATTGCAGTGATTTCAAATGTGTTAGTAATAAATAGGGATGCACCGAAATGAAAATTCTTGGCCGAAACCGAAAACCGAAAAAGAGGAAACCAAGACCGAAAACCGAAACACCGAAATAAATTATGCCAATTATTAGTACCATTGCATTTATGGATATGAGGCACCAAGGGCGTAGGTTTGGTCTCAGCTTCGGTGGGGACATCTCTCCCCCCTCATCCGGCAAGTGAACTTTTACTGAGAATAATGTGATTATTTTTGCGTTTAGTTGAGACAATAGCCTGTTGCTTTTAGATGGTAATGCTGTTTGTCAGATTCAATATATTGTAGCGACCCTGGTGGTGCCACTACTCCGCCCCTACTAATGGGATATCCCAAATAGGCCACATTACATAAGCAAAATATACACAGGAAACATTTCCACTGTTTATTGTGACTGTAAGATTCTAACATATGGGGTATGTATTAACAGAAAGCACTGGTAACTTTACCGTTGGCTTCAGTCACTCTCCTGTGTACTTATAGCGTGTCAGATAACTCCCCTCCCCTAGGTTTTTTAGCCAATCAAATTACGGCGTTTCTAGTACCGTCCACCTGGCGCTGCGGTCGGAATTTACCCAAATCGCTTCACAAACTCATAACGGAGTTCGCTAAAATATTAGTGGGGACAATTTAGTCATGTTAAAATGTTGTTGGGGACATGTCCCCAGCGTCCCCCCCCCTAAACCTACGCCCATGTGAGGCACTTTCTTGCAGGATTTCACTGAACATATCAGACAACGAGGGTGCATGCCCCTCATCTAGTGCAGAGACAAGTCTTTTTTTCTGCGCTCTGATCTCCGTGCGCAGGCTGCTCCGTGCGCTGCTGCTCCGTGCCCTACTGCTCCGTGCGCTATTGCTCCGTCTCCACGCGGGTTCTCCGCTCTCCATTTCTCGTGCGCGCTGCTTTATTTCTGCATCCAAGTAATGGTCTTTATAACGCGGATCAAGTACAGTCGCGATGAAGTGCAGAGGATCCGAATAGATCACAACATATTTCGGCCGTATTGTTTCGGTGATAAAAGTGTTTCGGCCGAAAACCGAAAATGCCCTTTTGGGCCATTTTCTGCCGAAAATTTTCGGTGGCCGAATATTCGGTGCATCCCTAGTAATAAACCTATGTATAGCTATTAATTAGTTATTTTTGCATTTGCTGTATGCAGATTGTTCTTTTTGTTTTTGTTATTCCACCACTGTGAGAAAGAGATGGAGAAAGAGAACAAAAGAATAGATTCAACGGCGAGCCAGCAACCCAATGATTCCAGGACGCTCTGCATCCAGCAGCCACCAAGGAAAATACGTTCTAGGATACAGATAAGATACACAAGATATCCACACTATTACACACTGCCTGGGTAGTAGTTTCAACAAGGCCTTTTACGTAAATGAACAAACCACACAAGAACTAAGACAATTGACCAGACTGACATATTTTCTTTAAATTGACTGTCTGTTTGAATTTGCATTGCCCAAAATGCTAATTACCTGCCCGGACATCAGCGACTTCAAATAATGATATACTTTTTTTCTGATTAGCGTTATAATAGCCACAATAGACAAATACAATGTTATAAATGCTGTAAATTGAAAGTTGTTCATGATCACAATATATTCACAGAAAAACAACTGAACAAGAGCACCCTTTATAAGATAACACTCTGGATTTTCATAGTTTTTTATTAAATGGACACAATTTCTTTTAAACATTCAAACAAGACATCTGCAAAAAAACGCTAAACAAATTATTGCCTTTTACAGGAACAAAACAAAACAACAAAATAATTAAAACGGGACTGGTTACATTCAATAAAATAAACCACACCAATGTGATTAGATAGGACTGTTTAATGGTTTTACGATGACAGACAATGTTTTGAACTCAAAACAAATTTCTGACAAGGTTTCTGGCCAGAAATACTAACCTGATCACCTTTTCTGGCTTTAACGGGCTGCGGAGTGGAGTAACCTGAAGTTTTTCTGAATACACATGTAAATATAAGTACAGAATTTGATTTCGCCGTCCTGTTAATGGCGCTAGATTTTGTTGTTGCTAGTTGTCGTCCGTCCGCGTATCAGTGGAAAATCAATTTGTTAGTATTGTGTTAATAAGCTGCCAGTGGGTTTATATACAAATAATATTTATTAGTTACTGAATGACTAATTTCAGACCTGGTATTCCAAGAAATCACATGACCAATGTTTTACGTGTGTGCCAGAAGAGTTTTAATAATCTTTGTTAAATATCCTGATATGTAAGCTCCACTGCCAGACCATGTAATTAGCTTTTGACCTAAATTTTTTGAAGGCTCTCCATGCATAGGACGCTGGTCAGTTTCAGTGGGATTACAGCTTGCCATTTGAAGGCATTTCTTTTATTCTCTACCACAAAGAAGAGTGAGTACCTTGACAAATTTCTCATGATGTTTGCCAAACAAATATTAAGCTTTCTTTGCACAGCTAACAGCTGTTTAAGGCTTGTGTGGCCTCAAAGTGTGTTACGATAATGTTTTCCCACGTTATTCGAAAAAAGGACATATTAAAAGATTACTTTGAAAAGGAGAGTAAAATCTTTGATCGGCACGTGGACTGGCAAGTAATTCCAATATTATAATGTTCTTATCCTTGTAAACTGATTAACTAAAACTATCCTGTCGATGCAGGAATGTATATATGCAGTGAGCACCATAGCCCATAGTCTCTCCAATTTTTGGGCACCAAAACATTAGACAGTTTAAAATAAATAATAATAAAACCACAACTGTTTCTATTTGGTGGCTTATCTTTGTATGCAATGACTGCAGGAAGTCTGCGATGCATCAACACCAGATGCAACAAGTCCTGTAAGTTGCGACTGGAGCCGCCGTGGATCGGACTTGTTGATCCATCACATCCCACATATGCTCAATCCTATTGAGATCTGGGGAATATGGAAGTCAGGGCAAGATCTTGAACTATTTATCATATTCCTCAAACCATCCCTGAACAATGTGTGCAGTGTGGCAGGGCTCATAATCCTGCTGAGTCCATTGCCATCAGGGAATACCATCGCTATGAAGGGGTGTACCAGGCCTGCCAGCAGAACATTGCACAGAGCATCATACTTCCAATTACTTGTCATGGTGGGTCATGGTGCCATCACTTCCCCAGGAAAACGGAGCACATGTACACTACCAACCACAAGAAAGCGGCAGTCATCAGACCATTCTTCCAGTGATTCAAGGTCTACCTTTGATGCTCGCTTGCCAAATGTAGTTGCTTTGATTGTGGACAGGGGTCATCATCGGTACTCTGACTGGTCTATGCAGCCCCATACGCAGCAGGGTACAATGTTGTGACACATTCCTCTCGTAACCATTAGTTTCTGACTTACAGTAAACTGTAACACATTGTTTGTAGGATGTAGGTGTGTGTGTGTGGCTGTATGTTTACAGGTGCTGATAGTTGAGTGATGACGAGAATGGGTGTGTCTACTGGGCCTCTGAAGAGGCCGCACCTGCCAGTGGTCACTGCACATTATAAAGCAGACCTCATTTGGACTGAGAGAGACCAGCTAGCTCGTATCAATGTTGTGTTTGTTGTTGTTACTGCCGCCATACCCTGTCTTTTGTTCTGACTTGTTTGTGTTTACTTCCCTGAGGAGATGGGTCAGGTAAGACACCCTGGGGATTACATATGCCAGTAGTTAACCACTGTTAAACACCCTAGATTATATACGTGTGGGTGGACCCCTTAGTTTATGTAGCAGGTAAGGTAGTGTGGTAGGTTAGCATGTGTTGGGCAGGAAAGAAGTAGGGAAGAGTAGGACTTCTGTGTTTTATTCCTTTGATTTGTTCTCCACTGCAATGACCCTTCTCCCTCCGTTACTGAGCACCCCACAAGCTTTGTTGTTTCAGAGGTCTCCTAACCCAGTTGTCTGGCCATAACAATTTGGTCCATGTCACAGTAGCTCAGGTCTTTACATCTCTCCTGCATCCAACGCGTTTACTACGAGAACTGATTGTACCATCGAATCTACCCAGACTTTGGCACGTGCTCTTGTTAGGACAGGATCAACATTTGCTCTATATATATATATATATATTGCAACTGGGTGACACAGGACGTTGGAAATGTGTTCAGGGCCGTGGTGGGTGTTTTATAAACATAAGGCACTACAAATGACATTTGAGACTATTCAAAAACAATTTCTTAACTTGAAAAATATGTCCAGAAAGTTACAATTCATGTTTATTCCAACCTCAGGGCATATAAATCGATTTGAACTCCTTTGGTAAACAAATTGAAATCATGTCCTTTAAGTATCTTGGTATTTTGATACATTTTTTTATCAGAACATTGACACTTTATTCAAAAAGCTATAAAGAAAAAACTATGTTGGGTTTTTCCTGCATTAGTCAGTTTAGGAAATAAGTATAATAGTATTAATAATACTAACAATAACAATAGGCTTCCTCCTGACTGAGGAATCCTAATAATGATAAACAGAATGAGGAGAGGTGTGGGAAAACAAACCACTGTGACAGGGTGGCAGGCGTTGTCCTGGTTGCATCCTCCCAGTGGCGGTTTAGGAGGTGCGTATGGGCTTTTGGCATATGGGCTCCTCTGTGGCTTCTCCACCCTTCTACCCCCTTCTGTTTGTTTCCCTCCTCTACTCCTGTGCTTAAAGCTGCCTTCGTTCTGTTCTCTGTTTCCTCTTCCTCTCCTGCCCCATTATCTTCTGCCAGTACATGGACTGCTTTAGCCGCGTGATGTAGTCCTGGTGGTTTACACCTGAGCGGGGTGGGGCTGGCCTCCCTGCCTTCTTCCTTGTGGGCATTGGTACTGTTTGATTAAAAACGTATCTCTTGCCACCATCCAATACATGGCAGTTTTATGCAGGGCTCGTTATATGGCTGGCTGGTGCACTATTACTCAACTCCCATCCACTGAACTCGGAAGCTTCTACAAAGTTATTGTAGGTTTTTCTTTCACAAGTTCCTCCTCCTTGTTTGCACATTTTAGATTTGGGGGGCAGGCTTTTCTTGGCACTGCCTAGGTGATGCAGTTACCACCTGGATATTGATCCCCTGATTATCTTGCGTACTGAGATACCCTATATTATCTATGCATTTTCATTACTTTTTCTCTTTTCTGTAGAATACTATTTTGTCATTTAATTTTACAGAGCCTGACCAAAAACCCTTCAACACTGTTTATATCCACAAAATGTGACAGTGACTTTAATGTTTCACAGGTTCCTGTAACAAATGCTGTTCTTGTTAGGGAAATGTTTTTTATCTGTGGAAACTGGGAGCCTTCACAGCACACAGAGTTGAATACTTATGCAAGCAACATATTTATTTTATTTATTATTTCTCGACATAAAACCAATGTCATCTTGAAATAGAGTTTCAGTGTTTTAAAATAATACATCAAACAGACAGAAATGCCAAGGTAACATTTGTTAACTAGTAAATTGGCAATACTAGTTGGGTGTATTTTATGTACTGTTAACTGGACTAGGCCCAATTCCAGTGCTAGACACTTTTTTTAGTAAGCGTTAAAATTCATCACCCAACGTTTTGGAGAACTAGGCAAATGTCTAAATTCACAGTCTACTAATGATTTCCCAGAATTCTTAGTTAAATCTGACCATTCTGTGGAAAACAGCTTATCTATGAAAGGTTAACTGCACCATAGATGGACAAGTACATCTTGCAGTTGCCTGAACAGACTTATATATGGCCAGTCCGACCATGTATCCACTCGTTCTCTATGGTTCCACTATTGATAGTTGATCATGGAAGTAATGCTACTGACTATTGAGACTTACAAAGAGAACAAAATAAACCTTTCGAAAACAGTTTTTTTTAATTTTCACAAAAAGGTTCCAAAGTACACAACACTATTGAAGGCAGGAGATTCATGAGTCAATACTGCTGCTTAAAATGAAAACACATCATGGCTACCAAAAAGCCTTTGGATTAATTAATTTAATACAAATGTATTGTAGGACAACAACTGCGAGTGTCACCTGAGTGGTACTCCAGTGGGTGGTATTGAAACCAAACACTACATAATACAAAAAATATACTATTCTGAAATATTGTCCGCCCCTTCTATTCTATCAAGCTTATAATACCTTTGTCAGAGATTATTGAACTAGATAGTTATAAAACGCAACATTCACAAAGTACCCACAACCGTGCATTTTCACAAACAAGAGGAATCATTTTGTCTTTTCACTTATACACTTACTCAAAGGTAGGACTGAACGATTCCAGGAAAAGATCTAATTGCGATTTTTCTGGCAGATATTGGGATTTCGATTCGATTCACGATTTTCTTCAAATCAAGCTCCAGTCCAATATTCACAATGTACAGTAACATTTACAAACATGACAGAAAATTACATCATACCATTAAAACATTAAATACCATTACTCTAATGCAAGAATGAAAACTAAAGTTAAGAATTGATTTCAAATGTATTTATTAAGAAACATGCATGTACATTCTATAAAGCCCTTGACCAACGGCATTAGTTACAACTGAACAAAAAAAGAAATCTTTGAAACTTAAATTTGCCTTAAATCCTTAATTTTGTTAAGTTAGAAAGTTAAATAAAATACTATTAAACTTTTTCTTTACACTCCGCGTACAGCTGTGGGATGACAACCTGACTGAAGTAGGTGCGGGAAGGGATCACATATCTTCTGTCCAGCATGCGGAGGAGATTTTTAAATCCGTCTTTGGTGACCGTGTTAACGGACACCATGTCCTTGGCAATGTGGTGAGTTATGGCTGTCGTTATCTCCCGGTGTCTTCGGCTGCTCTTATCATACAGCGTTACACTGGCAAAAGATGCAGTAATTGTAGTCTGTTGGCTACTGTGGGCTTATTATCCTTTCCGCTAGACTTTTCACCTGACTTTTTCATCATGCACCCGTCGTCATGCAAATGTGGTGATTTTTCAAGTGTCGGTATAAATTTGTTATGTTTCCGCTGGATGTTGCAACTTTAGCGCGACAGGTTTTGCGCAGTACCTGTTTCTGGTGCACGTCTGCACCCGAAATACTCCCAAATGACCGACGTGCTATTTTTCTTGGGGATTAAATCCCCTAACTCTGTTTTCGGTCCAGCTGAAGCCATTGCAGAAATTAAGGAGCAGGTGGAGCAGGTTATACTGATTAATTGGTTAGCATGACCTGTCCACGAGCAGCATGCCGCTTCTGATTGGTTGGCAGGATGGTAGGGAGACGGCATGCAGGCTATGTGTAAAATAGTTGACACAACAGATCCCGGGCCAGTCAGGAGCACTGCAAAAAAATCGTGACTTCGGCGATCATGTGATCGCATTGTCTCAAATCGCAATTTCGATCAGAAAACGATAAATCGTTCAGAGCTACTCAAAGGACTTTGCCTGTTTAGACCAGCATTCTGATAGTAGAGTGTTGTAAGTGTTGTTCCGCACAGGCAAAAATAACACAGTCTACCCTGTCTAACCACTTGTACAATAATATTTTGATTGCATCTTGTATTTTATCACAGAATTCGATTACATTATGATCATGGTAAATAATTCAGCACAAAATAAATAGTTTTACAGTGGATGGGGAATTGTCCAAGTCAGGTGGAGTGGATGGAGGGGTCTATAGTCTGTTAAGGATGGGTTTAAGGATGAGACTATGTGCTGTTACGTTGCGAAGGATCCTTGGGTCTACATACCGGAAAGTTCTCACCATAGGAATATAGAGGATTTCTTGCAAAAATACAAAGTAATTTGCTCATCTTTTGTATCAAATCCTACAATAGCTACTCAGCCCTTGATTTCATTATTCACTAATCCGCCTATAAGTGGAGTTGCCCCTTGTCAGGTCTCTATCATTGGATGTAAAAAAAAGCTGAATGGAGAAAGTGGGCGTTTGCTATTTAGCTGGGGTTGGAGGAGGGCGGGTTTGGGATGATGCTTGTTTATGATTATCCAGAGACTGTTTTTATTTCCCACTTTATGGGAAACGTCAGAGTAATCCCCTCAGGATTCCCCCTAGAGAGTTCTTTAGCTGCCATAAGCCACACATTCAACAGGCGAAACCCAACATGGGTTCTATAGAGACTGATGGAATTAGGGGATGATCAGTGGGGGTTTAATCTGTTCATGTGGCTAACCATAAAAATAAATTACCTGAAGGGAAGTAGGATGTGAGATTGGTGGCCTGGTGGCATCTCTGTTTATGTACATCTGGCCTTGGGTCTCTCTAATAGATTATGTGCGTTCAAAGTTGTAAGCTGTAGTTCAAAATCGTCTCCGATGTCTTCCCGTTTACGTAGATGGCGAAACCTTGATTTGCGTAACATAACATTGACAATGAATTAGCCACCATGAATGCAAGAGCATGTCCTCTTTTCTTCACCAATATTCATGTCACATTGCACACATTGGTGGATTATGGGGTAGCTTAAAGAGCTTAAAATGAGTTCCTTTTGTATGTGATCAAGTCTGAGCAGTGTGCCATATAATGAACTGCTGAAAAGCAAAAGGGCCTTGTCACAGCATCTTTCTCCGTATACTTTCAATGTCTCTGGTACTGTCTGAATAGTCAACTATAACAGCCTGATTGCATACAAGCCAATAGGTGTTACCATGGAAATGGCACTCAGGCCAGGCCATTGTACATATTAGATTATTGGGCAATATCACAAGACGATTGCTGGTTAACGTTATAACAGATTCTATCATCCGATTATGGAAATTCCAAAATACTCCGAAATATATCCTAATTCACACAGAATGTAAACAATCAACTTAATAAATAAAGTCTTGATACATACACCAGCTGTCTGTATCAAGACATTAGGTATTTGGTTTAGTGGAAGTGTTTTATCTTTGGTCTGTGCTTGTCGTCTTGAACACATTAGGCCTTGGGTCTGAGGGTGTGTAGATGTAATCCCTGTATTAATAATTTGCATTCCAGCAGAGAGCGTTAGGAATGTTTCTCAGGTCTCTATAATCACATAGATGGTCACCAAACAACACAAAGACACATAATCGTTGTAAGAGCCCTACAAGTCATCACCAACCATACATAACATAATCTCAAATTTGGAGTGCCCCTCTTTGAAGTTTCCTTTAGGAGATAAATGCTCAGGCACAATTATCTTCTATGTCTTGCCTCTTTTAGGACAGCTTCAATACAAGATCAGAGCAGTGGAGTACATACATAAGTACATCTGAGGACAGATCCAGGGTATCGCCAAATGTCTTCACATAATTTCAGTGCACCTAATTAATTAATTTTTTAGTTTTTCTGACGATGACCCCTTGTGATTTTCCAAGCATTGACAATGTCTTAAGCTCAGAAAAATACTTTCAGAATTCTAAATCAATTTCAGGTTTCTTTCTTTTGTGAGTCGAGAAAAAAAAGACCAGGTTTGTACTGGTTTCCGTTGCTGATGACAGATCATTGGGCTCTAGTGTTTGCCCAGGTGTTACGCCTTCTAAGACAGCAAAGGGTTTGTCCAGGTCTTCAACCTGAACGTCTGAACATTTTAATGCTTTGATTGTACGGAGATCCCTTTTCAATAGATCTCAAATCTGTATGGTATAAAGGCTAAAAACTTTACACATCCAATGTAACACAAATAGTGAGACAAGTTTGAATAATTCCTCTTCCTGTTCACATTTACACAAGCTCCTGATGCTAAGAGTTTGACAAACAACCCATTTTGAAATGCCATATGTAAACGTGATACCACAACCTCCAGCAGATTGGATTATTTTTTCGTGTGCTGTCTGTGTATTGCAGGCATGCTAATACTAGGTAGCTATACTCTTCTTGAAACAACATTAATCATCAAGCTCAGCATTCAGCTTGCACAATAAGATTACATTGTACGCCCCTGGAGTAAAGTGCATAATTGCTCCGGTATGTAAAAAAAAAAGTATTTTTCCTGAGGTGGTTGGCAACATCTTGGCAGCGGGCATTAAGTTCTCGATAGATAAATATAGACACAGGTAATCAGCTATAACAGTGGTGGAGCACTTCATATGACCTCTGTCAGGTAATGAAAAGCTCTAACAGTCTGGCTAAGGTTTAGTTCCTGTGGCTAGAGGGGCCGATCCAGGTTGCATCCTGTCACTTAGACACTTTGTTATGTCTGCATTTGTGATGAAGTGGGCGGAGTAAAGACTTAGAAGCTGGCAGGTACAGTGTGGCTGCATCTGTAAATTAGATCTCACTGTGATAGAGCAGCCATATCAATAATCCTAAGGACAACCTGACATTTTTTTCAATCTACCCCATATCCTGTTTGCAACAGCTCATTGCAAAAATACTTTTTTCATATCCTTATTCACCTTATTAACTGCAAATGCTCCACATCCCAATTGTTTTCTATAGCATTGTTTAGGCGACTTAGAGCATGTCATATCCTTTGTAGCTAAGTGTGAAAGCAAATGCATCTCCAAATAAAGTGAGCATGACACCAATGTTTTACAAATACATTTGTTTTGTAAGACTTAAGAAAAAAAAGAGTTTGACATGCTTGAAATGAATACTGTATTTTCCTACTGAATGTGTAAATGGAAGTACTTGTAATCATGTTCAATGCTTAGTCTTAGGGACTGTGATGTTATTGAGGAAAACACTTAATTTGGAAAATGTTGGTTCTCATTTTAAGTGCTTAAGTGCGGTTCCTACTATTAATATATGCAACCTTTTCAGAAGTTAATGTATGTAAACAATGACAAAGTAAAACATTTACTTTCCGTCATTGCTAGTCTTAGTGAAACTCATTTCCCACCTGATGAACCTGGTACAATTACAAAATCCTCTGCCACCTAATTGGTGGCCCAGTCCAGCCCTGTTAGGGTTGTTTTTTCTAAGCCTTGAACATAACAAGAGTGTGTCCTGCCATCAGCACCTTAAGCAAGTTAAAGCACTTCCTTCAAGATCTTCCCCTCCAGATATTTGCTTTGCGAAGCTCTGCGAGAAGAAAAGAGAGAGGCTGGTGCAGTGAATAACTTTTAAAACACTGTGTTCCAATGAAAAGCATCAGACATGAAAGAGCAGGAGAAATGAATTGAATGTCATTTTTTCTCCCTCCTAACTAACTCTAAAAGGCTGCCGGTGGGATCTGAAGCTCTCTTTTCCAAAAGACTTGGCCAGGTGATTCATCACTGCGCTCTGTCAAAAGGAGCTTTCCACACAACATGAGACGAACAATCACAGTGTGATTGTATAGAGAAGAGCTCTGATTGAAAGATATCAGCTGTATTCTATTATTCTGCATTCTACCCTCAGAGAAGTTTGCATTCTCAGAGAGGCCGACCAACGAGCAGATGAAAATTTTATATCATAACCCTGCCATGTGGCTGTCAAGAGAGCTGTTTCGGTGTGGTGTTGCGTAATAAGAGCTTCCCGATTTATATTAACCAAAACAATTTAACAGCTCCTTAAACCTGAACAGAGGGTTGGGCGGTTAGATTGACTGGAGATGTAGCAGAGTGAGTAACACTTCAGTTAATGCATGCATTTCAGGGGGACTGGGATCTCAGCAGGGGAGTGGTGCTGAACAGCTTATGGACGACTGCCAGATCTCTTGATCACACATTCATATCGGGTTCACAGAGACCTACAGAGTTCACAAAAGAAAATACTTAGCGTACCTGGCTACATAGCTTCAGCCTATTGAGAGCTTTTTGCAAACCGACATTGCTCTGCAGAGCTTACAAATTCAACAGCAACTGACAATGCTCGTTAACATTTTAGCCTTCAGGCAATTACATTTTAATATCAGATATTAATAATACTGATATTATAACTTCATTAGCTAGACGTGCCACTCCTGAAATAAGTATCTTGGCTAATGCCTGGCCCACAAAACACCCAAACAAGCCTCACCCATGCCTTTAACCCAGTGCTCAACTCCACAACACTCCACGTGAACGGCGAATAAATATCACCTTAGATAGTATTTACATTTGGGGCAGAGGACTACTATTACCTTCCCATCAATATCAGCACTTACAGGCCATCATACGGTAAGACAGACCTCCAACGTGTAATTTTCATAGGCCCTAATTCATGGTGAAAGGGAATAATAGCATAGAGGGTATTCAACTAAACAGTGATGATACTTACAGATAATTGCCAGGGATGACTAGTGTATCTTCACTGTTATATAAGCTTCAATATATCATTACCATGGGAAATGACATACTAAACTAGAAACAGTTTAATGAGTCATTTTACAGTCCAGCACCTTCAGCATGAGGAAAGCACTTGGAGTGCCAAAACACCTGGTTTTGTTTTAATAGCGCTTTCTGTTTAACGAAAAACATCATACAACTTGATCTTGATCTAAACTTTTTCTTGGGTAGAAGACAATACATCTTTTCTATTTAATTGAGCTTGGTGGTGTTTACGCTAACAAACAGAAAAGTCTTCTCTGATATGCAGTGATTACCTTACAAAACCTGGCTACAGATTTGAGTTTTCCTATAGATGTTAAATTAGGGGAGCATAGTATTAACATGCCCAATTTCAATTTGGAATTGCATTTTCTTGTCTGGCCTCCAGGGGGATAAAGAGATATGAGCTATACTTACCCAGATTATTTGTGTTGAAATTCAGTAGCTGTAATCTCAATGAAAACTGAATGGATGAGAAAAGAGGAAGCAAAAGTGACAGCTTGAGCATGTATATACTACAGTATTCATAATAATACCATATTTGAGTCATTACACTAGTTAAAACCACACCTCGCCTTCTGTGGAATACTGAACTGATTCCAGAGCTTGGAAATAGGTAGCAGAAAGACAATCTCCCACGTTTTGCTGGCTGTGACCTTGGATGGAAATACGCTGTAGGCGATTCACAGGAATGTCTCACAGATCCCAATTCTTGATGGGCCAATTGATTACAATTCAGATAAGAGGCTGATTTATATTACCAAAAGGATATAAATATGCACTTGTGATTTCTTCCTTTCCCAAAAAGCATGTCTGGTTGGCCTGTGGCTTGTCCTACATTGCTATTTGAGGAGAAAATGCGATCAGCCTATCAATCGTGCTGAATTTGCATATTATTAAAGCATTTAGCTGATTTAATGCCTGAAATGAAAGCGTAAACCTATCAATTGTTATATAGCCAGTAGAGATCATGTTAAATCCTAAATGTACTTGAGTTATCATAAGTATATATTGCAAGGAAGTTGGATCAGGGTAAATAGATAGAGATGCAGCATTCTTGAGCCAACTTTCTAAATGTTGGTCGTGATAAACTGTCATAAATCATAAGGTTCCCAGCATCAATTAATGTAACTTTGGGCTCCAGGGTCATCTGTCTGAATCATGGTGTTATCAAATTACTCTTGAAGGCCCAGTGCTGTGAAAATTTGAGCTTTTCTGTTTTGTCAATGCTATTATCACTGATGGGATTGAAATAATTGATATGATTATAATTGAATGAAGGGAGACGGCTATTAACAAAGCCAGTTAGCGCTGTGTATGTTAACATTTTCAGATTTGGTTGGTAAAGCTTGTGGAATTTGAATATTACTGTGTTCGTTACTAAAAACTATTTTTATTTAAAAAACGTGTTGTTATTAAGCAGCGAGGGCAGGTAAAACAAACTATTCAAATTATTCAGGGCCTTTCACTTATTTTACCATGAATCTACCCCATTGAAACAAAGCAGAAACACTTTTTTAACTTTCCAAAACCTGCAGATTTATCTTATATAAAAGATTAAAATATCCTATGTACATAAGCATTCAGTCCCTTTGCCATGACGCACCAATTTGAGCTTAAATGCATCCTGTGTCTTTAATGTTATATCTAGAATCACTGAAAGTTCACAGGAGCACAGTGGTCTGCATCATTGTGAAATTATGCAAATGTATGGAAAAACCGAGAGCTGGACAACCAGACAAACTAAATAACCAGGCAAGAAGAGCCTTGTCCAAAGAGGTGACAATGAACCAAATGGCCAATAACAGGGTTTCTGAGTTACTCTGCATAGATGAGACCACTGCCAGAAAGGCAATTGGGCCTGGATACTTTCCAAAGGTAGACTGTAAATATAGAACATGCTTCTTAAAAATACAAGCGACTACTAAATTACAAAAACCAGCGACAGGAACACACATAACACTCACCTACACAGACGTAACATTGAACAATGAACTGCACCCAAACCCAGAAACAGAACTAAATACAAATACTAATCAACTAAACGAAGACGAGTTGAGGAACAATACAAAAAGAACGAAAAGGGGACAACTAGTCATTCTAGTCGTCACATTGTCATCCAATCTTGTGCAAGTTAATGTCTAAGGCCACAAATAATTTATTATTCATGTTAATTACAGCACATCCAAGCAGACTTTCAAGACCAAAATCAGAACTGGTACCAGCCTGACCAGGTCCAGCAGTATAGTCTTGTGTCCTGAGTGCACATGTTTTACAGTAGCATGGGTATGAATCTGGCTCACAGGTGTTTCAGAATATTCCCCTCCTGCCCTTTTCTTTTATACTATGTACCTATCACTAATTTACTTTGGTCATGCCATTAGGTGTAATCTGATAACCAAATCCATAGAGTTGTCAAAGGTGGTTATCTTGTCACAAAGACAATCGCCACAACCAAATGATTAGAGCTCCAAATGACAGACCAACTAATTTACTCAAGAGACTCTGGAAAATGTGGATGGTACAGTTTTGCTGTAGGATGCCCACAAGCAACGCTATCAACCAAAAGCTAAGCTAAGGAGTACGTGGAAAATCACTCTCATGTGCACTTACAAACAAAATCTTTAAATAAGTCCTATTTAGTAGTCTCTGGAACAAGGGGTGCTTTTTTTCTTCAAGACCCCTTAATTGTTGATCTACAATCAAATCAGTGAAGTGGTGAGTCTGGGATGCTGCTCTTCTCTAGGCAAGAGTTCTTCCTCATTCCCCAGTACCTACCAAAAAAAGAAAATATGAGATTTGGTAAACATTGGAGTACTTTGAAGGAAATTAACTTTAGGTAAGCCTTATTTGCTCTTTTTGAAGCGTATTCAAGTTGATGAAGTGTCAACTGTTGTTAAGAATTAAGCAAGGTAGCAAGGTAATACATTAGCAAATCCTTTTTTGAAATATTTATTGTTACTAGTTGAGTTAACTAGGGGCACATTTTCATAAAATAAAAATATTTTAAAGATTCAGAAAACATTGCCCTTATAGGCTTATTTAAGGCACATTTCACGTTAATGTAGGCAACTAACATTACTACCCACAAAGTACATGTGACTTGTAGATTTTTTTCAACTTTGTTATCATTTTAATTTATAGAGAATTAAAAAAAATTGAAATCAACCAGAAATAGATTTTCTTCATTCACCTAGGTGCTATTCATAGTTTTCAGTCACTTGGTTATTCCGACTGCCTGGTGAGCAAAACATTGCCGCTAGCACTGGCAATTCAATGGGGCTTGTTCAAAAATGTTTCTACTTTTCAAGCCCATAATTGTTTACAACAAATTGCAAATCTAAGGCACTTGTGACCCATTTACAGCACCTGTCTTGTATTCACACCTTTAAAAACAACTATATCCTTGCCGGAGCTGAACTTTGGGAATGTATATACAGCACCTTGTGGAGATTCGATCCCCTATACCAAAAATTAAGGCATATAAAAGTACAGACAACTATCTGTACTTTCGATCGGGGTGGGTCAATGACCTAGTCTTCATTGTCAAAGTGATGGTGAGTGCTAATTAATCCAAATTACTGTTGTTTCAATGGATGGTCAGTGTAGCTTAGTGCAGCCAGTATAACACAGAATCTTGTGACATAAATCTACTGGTAATATCAATGTTTTACCCGATGTCAGGTAAACCTCACCAAATAACTTCTTTGTTCTTCATTTAGCTCACTACATATGATAAACTGAGAATTATTACATGATTGTTAATACAATATTTACACTAATTTGTGGATAATTGATAACTAACCTGTAATTAAATGCTACAAGTGTATAAGTGTACTAGTATGACATCATGCCAGGGACAGTTACACGTCTAATTGCACAAATCCATAACCTCCTCTGGATTTTCCTTTTCGGACGGGAATCTGTATAAAGACAACCCACTCTTGTCTTCTCCTCTGTTAGAGCATCCAAATAACAGCAACTATCCTGCATTGTTAAATAAAAATAAGTTGTCTATCAATGGTGGGCTATGAAAGAGGTTTTGAGAGTTTGTTTTTCCCGCCGGTTGGGGCGTATCAATAATGCTGTGACGTCAGATGAAAACTATGAATTAGGTTGATACAAATCTATATCCAAGACATTCCTAATGTTACGAGTTATACTGTTCACTGTTGGGAATGACACTCAAAACTAAACAGAACTTCAAGAGAGCATGTAGCAATACTGGACAATGACGCGACACATGCATTTTACGTCTAGGAACTTAGATTGTTTTCTCGCCTGGAATGTTTTGTAGGGTGGAAATAGCTGAGGTGTGATCAGCTGAGGTAGCTTCACAAAGAGTGGACCAGTGTTGTCAACTTAGCGGCTTGATCTCTATAGACCCTTTTACAGCCCACGTGATCAAATAGTTGCGCGCGCATTAGGGCTACAAAAGAGGTGTTGTTTACGGTTGTTCCCCACTGCATCACCAGCATAAAAATGTCAGGTTGTTGCGTTTACGGTTGCACTAATCGATATTCCACCAAGGGGCTTAATTTTTATAGGATTCCAAGAGGATTACGGCCGTTATTGGTCGGTGGGAAAACTTAAAGATTTTGCAAACAGTTATTCCAGTGTCACAGGTTAACAGGCTAGACGATGTTGTGACTGTATGTGGTGCCCTCACAAACCTCTGTAAGAGTGTTGTTCCCAAATGAGTAACATTACCATGTATTAGTTTTAACGTGATTTACATTTGTAAAAAGTATTTACTGTACATAAACATAATGCATTATCACAAAACTCCCAACATTGGCTGCCACTGGTGTGTAAAATGTACTTCCCCCAAGATAATCTCAACAATTCACAGTGCATTTTAATTTCATTTGTAATTGCTATTAGTAGTTTACTTTCAATGTATGCAGGCAATATAGTTACTATTAAAGTCCTATAGCATTACAAAATAAAACGTATAACAGAAGTGCGTCAACACATAGCAATCAATAACAACAACATAAAATGTAAGGAAAAGGATAAATTTAGGTCTGGTTGAAGAATAAGAATAAATGTAGGAAAGAATGACCACAGACAACGTATTCATAAGCATCAAGTGATGTGTATGCTCGTCATTTCTCTCGGGTGTACACGCGCTCGGTTTCTTAAATAGGTATATCTGGCCACTGTATATTTGGCCATCTGCTAACTTCTTCTATTCACTCCACTATAATACACAGATCTGGTAGCCTGATTCCATTTGATAAAGTCAACTTTGGCAAATAAGTTTCTCTGTTTGTGTTGCTTAATCCGCTCGCGTAGCTTGACAGGCTGCTATTCTCGCCGTACTTCTGTTACACAAATGCGCGCGCATACGTTGCTACGTCATCATTGTTTACAAACAGTAAAAGGGTCTATATTTGGCGAGTATTCAGACCCCTCCAGCGACACATTTTCAAAAAAACGAATAGCAACAAATCAAGCTTTATTTTCTGGTGTTATTGGAGACTTTTGGAGAATCAGACGTGAAAGCACTTATCGTTTTTACTCTTCTCAACGAAGGGCCCCAACCCCGTCCCAAAGCACTATCCCAGGCAGTCCCTCCCAGCTGCAGATGTTCACCCTTCGCTAGGGCTGTCATGATTACTACTTTTGGTCGTGCAATATATTGCAACAAAATGAATTGCGATAAATGATTTTATTGCGATTTTTTCAGAATGTCGTCTTTGACTTTAATGTACAAGGATGGAATGGCAGTTTGGGAGATGTACGTTTTCTTTGACAATTCGTACTGTTTGTCAAAGGTTTGCAGCATATTTTTAAATGCTGTTTTTTCGACCGTGTTTAATGGATGCATTTCTTTGGCTATATAGCGAGTTACGCTATATATATGTATTTCTGTGAGTGTGTGCCATTTATCTATCGCATTTATATTTACACTGAAACAAATAACTGTCTGGAAGACCCCATTCCAGCGGCAGTTCTTGTTCCCAGGTTCAACAACTGGGTGGGATGGTTTGTTTTAGGTGAGATTGGAGGTTAGTTGTGTTGCCTCTTCATTGCTACAGTTTTTAAACCAAGTCGACATACCGGCTCGTTAATTGGCTCTCCTTCCTCATTCGGCTTAAAGCCTAAATGTTCAGTTCACTTCATAACACAGTGTCATAACACGGTGGGTTCACGTGTGGGTGTGTCCGCTCTGTGTGTGGTTGTCCGCAGCTCCGCTCTGTGTGCGCAAGACTCTGCCTTGAGCCCCGCCTCCTGAGCCCCGCCTCCTCTTTCGACATAGAATCAGACCAGATAACAGGCAGCTCGATCGACTAAAATGTTATCATATATTTTTAAATATGAATGTAATATATCGCAGCACCAAAAATGATTGCGCTCATTTCCATATACCGCGCGATAAGTCAATATATTATACCCCTCGCGTTCCAGACTGGAAATGAATCGCCCATGCGGAAGCCGCCGCTGGCTGATCCCGCCCTGGCGTACATTCAGAGTGGGATATAAACGTAAAAAGTTATTTGCCTAAAGTTAATTTATTTCTTTTGTCCCTTTTTTGTCCTTTTATATTGTTTATGTAGAGTTTATACACAAAAATAAAATACAAATATATGGTTAAAAATGTAAATGTCTTAATGTGACTTGTTGTAAGTACGGTGGCGTATTGCTGCCAAGAAAAGAAAAAAAGGACAGGATTTTTTCCCCACAACTTATTTCTGCAGCCAAGTGAAAAAAAGGACAGGATTTTTTTTAACAACTTATTTCTGCAAGGTAAAAAAAAGGAGGTTTTGATTTTTTTCACAACTTATTTCTGCAAGGTAAAAAAAAGAGGACTTTTTTTCACAACTAGTTATAGAAATATTTTTTTATTGACCGTTCCCTCATCGTCCATTTGTTCTAAGGCATAGGCTAGGCTGACATGAGTTGTCATGATGGCCGGTTTGCTTCAGTTAAAGGGCAACTACACCGAAAAAACATATTTTTTCTCACTTATTGTCGTCACTTATGTAGTAGAAATGTGAAAGCATTTTTGAAATTGGTGCCATCTAGGCAGAGAAAAAGATTAAAATGTGTTTTTGGCTCATGTGGATGAAATACACCAAATCCCAGAATGCACTTGTTTCGCTGCTCTACGAGTCCACTCCCAACCCACGCCTACCGGCTCGAGAGGGCAGGCAGAAGGGAAGGCTAGCTACTAGCTAATTGACTGGAAAACAGAAGACACCGGTTAACATGAGTCTCCGTGACGAGTGTCTTGATAAAGTAATTTAAATACTAGCCTTGCGTTGTACCGGGATGTACATCTAACACAAGGAAAGGACATGTAGTTAGTTCCATCGTTTTCCCGTTGAACATTTAGAGCGGTGCAAACGGTGGCTGCGGGCTAGTATCAACCACCCCAAGTTTCGAGAATATTTGTAATTAATAAAAGTATATACATTTCTTCATATTTCCCTGTACTCTTTTGTAAATCAAAGTAATACATTATAAACTTTGAACTTTTATTGTTTTTAAACATAATATAAACAATTTCACACTCATAGCTCTTCCAGAGCGTCAGCAGTTTCTTGATAGCCACACTATTGTCCGTCACTAGCTGGAAATCTCTGTCTGATGTCCTGAACAACACAGGCAGGCAAAACAAGACGATATAGCCTTTCCCCAGTCTCTCTCCTTGCAGGACCCATTCCACGAAATGACGGTAGGCTGTTAGGCGATATTGTCTGAAAACAATAAGCACAACGTTAGCAACGCAAGCTATTTGCACCTACAATAGGCTAGCTACCATATATGTAAATATAACCGATAGCTCAGCTAACTGACGTGAACAACAAATAAATACTCACTTATACTGAACCGTCCGTTTGTCCCTGCGGGCTTTGGTGGGCGTTTCCCATTGACCTTCGGAATCCTGAAATAAGTTTCAAAAACTCGTGTGGATCAAAGCTGGGGTGCTCTATTACGCATGCTGGCGGTCCCGTTTCTAATGCAGATTCAGTTATTTCTTCAAGAAGAAAATGGCATCGCTGAAATTCGCAACAGCACCGGGACTCTATCTGTGTCCATAGGCGCACAGCGAGAGCACTGGCACCACCAGTCCGCCCCAGCTCGACTCTGTACGGGCTCTTCCTCATGACCGCCAGGCAAGCTTCGCTCCTCTGCAGCAGCAGCCTCTTGTTCCTCCGTCAACCGCAACTGTGTTTCGCTGTATTGCGGCTCGTACAGGCAGCCACGAACATCGGATTCGCGCAACAGATCTTCAAACCCCTTTCTTCCATTTCGTCTTCAAAATTATTTTCTGCCATTGTGTTTAGTCTAAAACTCACATTTCTCCCTATACAAGCAACGCTTAGCTCCAAGATGGCTGACAACTGTTTTGAAAATCTGTGACGAGGCCCCACCCCATGTGGGCTGGTTGAAAAAAAATGCGGAAGTAGCGTCTACTACTGTCTGTAGTTTACAGCCTTTTTTAAAAAATCCTCCAATGACGTAAAAATCGTGGATTTTTTCCTGACCTAAAATCAAGATATGCCTCTTATCAGATGAAGTTGAGGGGTGGGAGGAGGGTCATTGGAAAATACTTCCATTTGTCTACTGATACAAAGCTAAATGCAAAATCGGTGAAGTGGCTCTTTAACCACTTCTTGACAGGCGTCCCGCCGGCGGGACACTTGCAGTACCCTATACAACCACTAGGGATACTTGCAGTACCCTAAACAACCATTACAACCTCTACACAAAGGTTGCGAATTCAACAACGTCCGTTTAATAATATACTACATGCTTATATTGTGCATAAAGGTTAGAATCTCCCCTTTCTAACAACGTTTTAAAATAACAGACCGTTTTATTAGCAATTGAAAGGACTGCTAATGGCGCTGATGACGTCATCATTGTTGTAAACACTTTTTAACCAAAGCGATAAAATACTATAATATTGTATTTACATCAGCCAAAGTTCATCGTTTTTCATTTCCTATATTCCCAGGAATATTATTAGCATCGTTTATGATCCATAGTATCCTTTTAAATCCTTTTAAATACCCTTTACCAAATATTCTACATGGTTCTGTTCCAGAGCAATATCCCATTAGATTGGGGTGGGTAATTTTAGGCAGAAATTGAGGTCAAGGGCCCTGTCAAGAAGAGGTTAATTAACTTCTATTTTCTCCTCGGTTTGAGGCATTGGGAGATATTGGTGTCATTGAGCCATATTGATGGTGTTAAGATAAGTTTGCGTACATTAAGAAGAATTTCGAAGAAGGAAAAGTCAATCTGACCTACTCGACGTAGTATTATTCTTACGAAATCAACTCGATATTCACGGGAAGTTTCATGGATACAAATTAATGCACCTTAAATGCATCCAAGAGGAATATGTGGTCACCCAAAAGACGATAATGCGTTTACTCCAAATTCTTGACCCTGTTGGAGCTGGATGAACAGATTTCAAGATTTAAAGGACTCTGACAATTTTTCTGGAGACTTTCTAGACAAACAATTAATCTTATTCACATGTCTACAGATAATCGAGGTATGTAGTTACCTTTAACCATCATCAAACTGTAGCTTAGTAGTTACCAATCAGTGGTACAAGAGACAATTATTATTATTTAATTATTATCTCAACATATGTATGGATTACCTCAAAGGAGAATTGTACGGAGGAATGTCTTCCGAGAGGTCCATATCCCTGTGATAAAACCATTTTTGATATTTCATGCCTTGCAATGGCCGAGAACAATATGCAGCCACCCAGTAGTCCTGATGAAGTTATAGAACTGTATTTGTACCTACAGGCTTACATATAAACTCACCTGTAACACAGATTGTTTTTCCAGGCAGCATTTGGGAAGATTTTAATTGGTTATTCGGTCCACTTAGAATTGAAGCTTTTTAGTAAGCTGAGGGTATGGTGGAAAACAGCATTGAGTATTAAAACATTTATAAAACATGTAGGGCAGCACTGTATTTCGTCTGAATTTGCATTCTGCATTTTCATCGATTGTTTTCATTTGTGAATCTACTGTACGTAAGAATATTAAGCATTGTTTGTGGGTGTATGATGTTTAACAGAAATTTTCATTTCAAATTGTATATAGCATTGTCCATGTTTATCAACAAAAAGGACTGCTTTAGCAGTGAACCAAATGCAGAAAATGTGTAAGAGTAGTTAGATATATGTTTCTCTGTTCCAGGCTTTTTTTTTACAAAACAGGATGTCATGAAATGTACATATGTGAGTTGAGTTGGACATTTCTGTTGATAATTGGCACAAAGACATTAATGAAAAATGCATTGTTTAATAAAACCACAATTTATCATCATCTTGTGTCTACAGTAAGAATTCAGACATCTTTTATCAGTAATAAAGACAGGTAGTAAAAATGTATATCAAAACATGTAGGTGAACATCAGTATCAAGATATATTTTTTAAATATACTATAAACCTATAGGCATTAGTTGGCACTTATTAATGCATGTATTATATAAATGCATGTCTTTTCCCAGTATCTTATACAATTAACAGAACAAATTTCTTCACAACTGAAAGAAGCTACATTCATTAACCCAAACTACAGACAGTGTATGATAGAGGACCAGACTGCATGCTCAAACAAAGTTAGCAGTACTTATTTTATAACACATGACAATTATAATAAATAAATGTGGGTTCACTTAGTTTGCGTGTTTAATATTACCTAAAAACTTTCCAAATTAGGCAAGTTGACTGAACCTGCATGTGTTTAGAGTCTGGCAAAGTATTTCGAACCTTCTCTCCGCCTATGAGCGGATCTGTTGACTAAACATTCATAGTTTTTACAGTCATATTTTTACCATAACGTTATAATTAACTAGATTTATGTACAGAAAAGATCTCAAAGTATTTTACAAAATTACAAAAGCAGGTCTCAAAACTATGATTTCCCTTTTAAAGACTGTTCAAGTTACAATTACACCAACTTTTGTAGATTATCTAAATGGTAGACCAAATAGGATTAAACAATGTCCATTATCCAGATATTGCTCTGTAGAACTGCATTGAATTCAGCACAATACTGTGGGAAATTTTCATAGTTCTCTGACATTTCTAAAAACATCCCACAGGTGCGCCCGATTGGCCTCCTTGTGAATTCCACCGTGATATTTTCAGTTACAATGATATCAGATCCTGTGCAAAATCTCAAACACTTCCCAATTTTCTCATCATCTAGTTTCTTTATGTATCTTCTCAAGTGATGCTCCACCTCCTTCTGCTTTGTGGTCATACCTGCAGGGACCTTTAGGAGCGATGCCACCTTTTTAGGGAAGGTTTTCAGGCTGTTGTACATCTGCGTCAACTGCTGAACATTCAGTGGAATTAGTTTTTGGGCCATTTCTCTCCAGCAATCAATTACAAACATTGGTTTTGTACTAGCTCTTTGTATGACAGCTCACACAGAATCTCTGCAATGTTTTCAGCTGTAACTTGTTTTCTGCAGCCATAGTTGTCAAGGACATCCAAAAGGTCCTCTGACTCCACAGAGGTGAAATCTTTCAAAGCTTGTTTGAGGATTTATTGCACTGGGGTGCTAACAAACTGCAAAAAGCTTTCCTTCAGGTCGCTGTACACTGAACCAAACAAAATCTCTTCAAAAAAGGCGAGTGCGAGCTTAATTGGGAAATATTGGCACACTTAGTAACCCTTCACAATAATTCTTTGAAATCATGTCTGATGAAGGGCACTTTCAGTGTTGTGCCAAGTGTGCAGCGGTGGTAGAATTCTTGCCAGAAGCTACTGAACATGTCCCTTAGGACTCCAGAGTCACAGAGTTATCTGGTAGTAAACGTCTCACAACTAGTGGCTTAGTCAAAACATCAGGGTCAGAGAAAGCTTCAAGCATGTCACTGAGGCAGTTTGCATGACGTATGGTTATGATTTTTGGGGACACCGAAGTTGGCAGTTGGGATGTCTAATTAGGTTCATAAGTCTTTGTGTCATCCAGGTTTGAGTCAACCTTTATAGATGGACCAAATGTGATCCTCTAAATTGAGTTCCTGGTAAGGTGAATCTATAATAAAAACATAATCTCTGCTGAGTGGTGAGTTGATGACGGGTGGTGTGTTGACTCTCCCATCAAAGCTGCTTGGCCCTTCTGGGTTGAGATCTGATGCTTGGCCTTTATCTGAGACAGTCTCAGTGCTGTGATATTCATCATCTGACAGATTAATAACATCTTTGTGAGTAACATCACTCAAAGGCACAGAGATAGAGGTGTTTGCATACTCTTGCAATGGCTTAGTTGCTATATAAAAACGCAACATGGGTAGCTTGACTGTCTGATATATTGTTTTAATAGCAGGGGTGGAAAGTAACGAAGTAAAAATACTTCGTTACTTTACGCAAGGATTTTTTTTCGGGTATCTGTACTTTACTTGAGTATTTTGTATTTGCATCTACTTTTACTTTTACTCCACTACAATATTAAAGACAAAATGTACTTTTTACTCCGATACATTTTCCCATGCCCGCTCCAAGTATTATTACACTGGCTTTCCAAAACAATGAAAAACGTGTTTTTCTTGATAAAAAAACAATGCGCAAGGCCGTAGGGCTCCGTTAAAAAAAAAAACAATGCGCGAGGCCGCGAGCTCTTTCCCAGCACACGCGCACATAGGCTAGCCTATGCTAGTTGTTGTCAGTCCGTCATTGTGAAGTAGAAGATGTCCGGCGTTGAAACAGGTGAACACGCAGCTCTCGCTGCCAGCACGCCCAGCAATGAGATCCCCAAACACCGACAGGGATCATCACCCATGGCCATATCTACGGGATATGTTCAAATTCATTGGTCTCAAGGGAGATTCGTATCTGTTGAGATGTCAACTTTGCCTGCCACGGGTGAATGACATTTCAGCCTTTCAAACTTCACCTTCAAATTTGAAAAAACATATTGAGGTGAGTTAACGTTATTTTTGTTACTATTGTTTGCCGAGTGATTTTTTTTTTTTTATATTGAAATGTGCCTTGTACACAGCTAGCCTAGCTAACAATAGTCAATATTGATAGCGCGGTAAAGTTAGTTTTACGATGGACATTCGGTGGATATTCATGTTCACTAGTGAAAATTAACAGTTCAGGAGAGTGACCAGCATCGATTCCTGATGAGGTTAAGTTTTTTTATTGGAAAATGGTTGGTTCTTCCCTGCATGCTGCCGATCCATCGGTCATGGATGATCCTGTCGGGGGTAGACTTGGAGTCAAATTTGCCATACTAACGTTAGCTCAGTGTTTCCCAAACTTTTTTCTTTCACTGCACACTGTTTAATGTGAAAACATCTCACTGCACAGCACAGCACACCACCATGAAATTAACCAGGTTACAAAATAACAGCAGATAATATAACCTATTTATACTTTTTGAATGCAGCTATGTTGCCTCTTGCTATAAGCCTATGCAATTTTTTATTAGAAATAATGACATGAAAACATTATTTAAAGAAATGGTAAGCCTACAATTTCAGAAATTTAAATTATAAAAAGTGAATGTGGATTTTTCCTGTGCCACACATGGGCAGCACACCCTTTGCTAACTTAGCTATCTATCACTGCATTGATAACTTGTAAACAATTGTTTCAATAAAGCTGTCAAGCCACATGTAAGCTACCGTATATGGTTGTTTATAACAGTTTTATACTTGGGGAAATGCACATATATTAATCCATTCTTTCTATCTTGCAGAGATAAGCAGAAGAAAGAAATTCATACAGGTTTGAAACAACTTGAGGGTGAGTAAATGATGACACAATTTTCATTTTTGGGTGAACTATCCTTTTAAGGTGCTTCAATGATAGGAAATCTGATCTTAATCTTAATTGCAGTATATAATGTTATAATTTGTTCAATAAAAACATTGGATATCACCCGAAAACAATTGCTTTGATTAATTATTGATATTTACAGTTAATTTGAATATTTACTTTTACTTCCAGTACTAAAGTACTTTTTAAATCGGATACTTTTGTACTTTTACTCAAGTGATATTTTAATGGAGGACTTTCTACTTGTACTGGAGTAATAGTGTATTTAAGTACAAATACTTTTACTTGAGTATAACTTCTGAGTACTTTTACCACCTCTGTTTAATAGTAACATCTTCTGGAAAGATGTTTTGTTTAAAGTCCCACACCTCAAATTCAAAGTCAGTGCCAAGGCCTTTGCTGGACTCTCCATTTGGAAAGAAAAGATTCTTTCCTTCCTTTACGATCTCAGTAGATCCTGCACCACAGTCCATAACAATCTTTCTGGTGCCTCCTCCTTGCTTTGCTCTAACCTGTTTGGTGTCATTCTTGTCAGTGTGAATCCATCCTATTTCGATACGTCGAGTGCCTTATTTCTGCTTTCTCTGATGTGCTTCATTTTGACTTCGGCCAGGTTTCAAAGTGAACAGTTCCTCTTTTACATTCCTGGATTGCTTTCCTAGTTTCATTTTCTCCCTAAATTTATCAAAAAGATCACATTTCCGTTTTGAAACTGGCTTTTCTTTTTGGCAAAAATTTAGAAGTGCAATCCTGTCTCCATATGATGGAATGTAGTTGGCCAGATCAGCCAGTTCCATAAGAGGGACTACATCTTTGTCAATCTGCATAGATAGAAAACTTGATATTAATTGCAATACCTTGAAAAGCAGAATTTTTTTCCATAACATACATTGTACAATAGGTCTTTCAAGCAGGGGTGTCAAAGTCCTTCCATTGAGGACCTACTGTCTAGCGCATTTTTTAAAATTATTGTACAATTAAAACTTAGATAGCCAGTTGAGGGGAGCTTCTAATTAGTGAGTTTAATGAATCAATCAAGTACAAGGTAAAAATACAATAACAGGCATTCAGTTCTCAATGGAAGGAGTTTGACACTTGTGTCTTAGAGCTATAACCTTCCAAGAGTTTCACAATAGTAATTATCTCTATTTCTAGCATTTGTTTTAATAAAAGTTAAATGTTCTAAACAAAAAGTCCAGGACCTTGTTTGCCAGAGCTTTTGTAAAGTATATTACAGAATAATTTCCTGATGAACTGTCTTTGCTGCAATGGGTGTAATGTCGTCCTTTGCTGGGGACATTTTTGGAGCTAGTTTTCGACCCACCGCACACAACACAACCCTTTAGTCAGAACCCACCTTTTGCTCCTCCAGATTTGAAATGACTTCTTCTGAGACACCACGGTCACGTAGGAAATCCGAGATTGTGGTAACAGACATGTGACATGCTGTTTAGAAACGGCTAGCCACACGTGTCCTGCACAAATTGGTGGACATTAGAATTGATAGTGGTAAAAACGTAAGCCTATAGGCTTAACCTTGTAATTTTGAGTAAAGCTATATTGACTGTCGCCTAAATTACACTGTAACTTAATGTAATGTACCTTGCAGAAATAAGTTGTGAAAAAAAAATCCTGTCCTTTTTTTTCACTTGGCAGCAATACGCCACCGTAGATAAGAGAGGAGGTTTGGAATTGTGACATTAAAAAAGTGTAATTGACGGAAGAAAGTTAATTTGCAGTTCTTAACATAGGGATTTTTACTAACAGAGGGATTTTTACTCACTTTTATATTTGTATCTTTGTATCTCCCACAACCCTATTCCTCTCTCCTACACCTCCATCACAATTACAGTCTATTTTGCGAATTAGGGGATGACGTCTTTTAACGACTTCGATCGACTTTTAGGAGAGCCAATAGCTACTTTCTTTACTAAGGAGTTGTCAACACTGGAGTGGACATTTGGTATACTAGCTAGCTGATTCAGCTTAACTATACAACTGCTATAACAGCTAAATTATGATTTGTCAAATGTTTTCAAAAAACATACAGCTAGATCCCTGTATAAATGGATAACTGTGATAATTGTTTAACCTGTAAGATGTGTGTTTGTTAATTGTAAAGTGATTAGGTTAACTTGCTAGCAAGCTCACCAGTAAACATGTTTAGCTCAGCAGCGCACATTATATATTTGTGCAATCCAGCCACTTAGTAAATAACAAATAATTGATGATTCTCAATCATAAGGTAGTGAACTGTAGTGTGTTAACATTGTAGCATTTAGCTACAATGTGTTGTTTTGCATTTTGCACTAATTTGAAGGATGTTAATTATGGCACTGTGAGGTATAACATTTTCTCTCTTTGTCCACTGAGCCTGCACAATAGGAGGCAAGGTCTGTCATTATGATTCAGCAACAGACAAGCGAGTCCTCTCTTATTTAGTACCTCAATGTTTGGTCTGTACTGTATATTCATGTTACAAAGCAAAATACGTTTTTATTTTTAAGGTAAAGCATTCTTGGTGCTTTTTGTCACTTTGCAATATCCTGTTTACACTGATTCTATACCAAATAACTATTTAAGGCTGATACTTTATGCTCATAGATAAAGGAGTCATAATAACATATTACATGCTGAGAATTCCTTTTATAGCTATGCAGAGTTCTAAGCAGCCTGGATGGAACGCAACAGGCGAATCAACACTTATTATTACTTACTTGAGACTTGACTGGACTCTATCTCAGAGGCTCGTTGGTGTTTTAAGCCCCCAACGAAGTGTATTAGGCAGCGCTGCATGGAAGGCACTCCCCACCCCCTACAGTTTCAATCAATCACCCTAACCATAACCCTAACCCTAATCAGTGCTGTGATTGGTTGAAACTGTAGGGGGTGGGAAGTGCTTTCCATGCAGCGCTGCCTTAAAGACTTCGTTGGGGGCTTAAAACACCAACGAACATCTCAGAGATTCTCTGATCAATACATATTAGTTACATGTAAGTACACTTCCAGTTCCACTTCATATTAACTAGCTAAATCTTGTTTAACAACAAGTAACTACATTTGTATCAATCCATATGTTAGTAGCCTACATTACTGTGAAATTCCGCTTAAAGAAATATTTTAATAATGGCACTATTTAAAAAAATTAAGAATATAATTTTTTTTTATAAAAATATGCCCCATAACAAGAAATATTTTTAAAAGGATTCGTTTTTGTTTACCTCATTAACCTTGCTTTAACCCAAACAACTGTTGGTACTTGACCAACATGACTACGCTTCAAATCAAGTTAATAAGATGTACCTATACCATTAATTTTATGCAAAGTACTATCCCAGGTATCTTATTTTTAAGGGAAGTACTGGCAGCAACGTCGACCAGGAATATTTTTTGAGCAGTGTATATATGGGTAATCAGAATCAGCTTTATTGGCCAAGCTTGCGTAAACAAACAAGGAATTTGACTCCGGTAAGACTTTGCTCTCGAAGTACAACACTCACTTAAGATCTAAAAAAAAAAACGTAAAGTACAATAAGACATGTAAGAGATATTGTTAAGAGATATGAAATATAAATATAGTGCAAGGCGGTTCAGTGCAATGATAATATATTAAAAACAGTTTTTGTAATTGTAAGATTAAAATATACAAGAGCTAGATAAGCAGAACAGTGTTTATTGACTTGGTTCAGTGTAAGGCTTTTTATGAGCATTTAACAGACATACTGCTTGGGGGATGATGCTGTCTTTGTGTCGGCTGGTTTTGGCGAACAGTGCCCTGTATCGCCTACCAGAGGCAAGGAGGTTAAACAGTTTGTGACCAGGATGTGAGGGGTCTGCAGTGATTTTTTCTGCTCTTTTCCCAACCCTGGACCAGAACAGGTCCTGGATGGAGGGATGGTCAGCTCCAATGAACCACTCTGCAGCTCTAATTGTCCTGTTTGGTGGCTGACCCAAACCAGACAGTGATGGAGGTGCAGATAAGGAGGCGGAAGAAGTGGAGTGGCGAATTGACCCCTGTCTCAAGGACTCTGAGATGTACGTCTCCATCGATTCAGTCTAGGCTTGTGACAAGGGATACACATCTCCCGGTCCATGAGGTGGTAATTTAGTAGCCAACTGTTTGGAGAAGACTAGAATCAAATCGATATACTCGAGAGGAATGCGCACAGCAGAGACATTTTCCGGACTCTCCACCGATGTCGCACAGACGGAAACAGCTAAACACCTCCACTGACACTCCCGCGACCATCACGTAAAAGACTTTTCCCAATATCACAGAAAATTTAGGGGAGTCAATGAAATGAAAGGTGATCTTTCGACCCCAACGACCTATTATCTAATGCCTTAATGGATCTGGGAAAGGTAAACAGTACCAGCGGAACCCGTAAAGAATGTGCAAATTCTATATCAATAAAATCCCCAGCTGCGTCCGAATCTTCGGGCGCCTTTTACTGGGAATGTTGAGACATACAGGGAAAGTGAATGCATAACATTGTGTCATAGGACATCCAGGGAGTATGGTGCATGCTCACCTTTCATCTAGCGGGAGCGTCAGACCTTCTACCCACACCCTGGAAACAGTGAGAGGGGGAGTGACCCCTTCTGGGATCAGATCTTCCAGATAGAGCACTAATTGGATGTTGAATGACATCGGGAGCTTGGTGAACCTGCTTACCAGGGAACTTGTTATGTTAATTTAGCCTATTCAGCCTGTTGTTCTTTATGCTAGTTTAATAACTTTTTTATGTGTTACGTTAACATACCGGAACACCCATTCAGCCTGTTGTTCTGTGAATGTAAATGTTCCAGAATAAATGTATTTGTTTGGTCTTGGATTTTGTGAAATCCATTTCGAAATAAATGCGACTTATATATGTAGTTAGGTGCGACATGTTTTTCCCTCTTCATGTCGCATATTTTGACTGATGCGACTTATATTCCGGAGCGATTTATAGTCCGGAAAATACGGGTATATGTTTACTTACCGGATTCGGACTGCAGTGCAGTCACTGCAGTGCCAGGCTGGGGGTTGGAGCCAGAATAAGAGGACGGTCGGCGCAGCGCGTCTAACACGGGTCACACATTTATTTCTACTCCATGAACTCGGAGGTGTTTTATCATGTTCGAGGTGCACCCTCCTTTGCACGAAACAATCTTGTCGCAAATGTTGCATTTTGCCGAGATTTTGTTTTGTTTAGAAGAGTGAAGGCACACTTTGGACCACGGACTGTGAATTGAAACTAGGAATCGAAATTTTTACTTTTGAACGATTCCGGGTAAATCGCAAAGCTAGTCCCGGTTCCAATCGATACTCGATACCCAACCCTAGTCGTTAGACTGGCTACGGAGGGAGCTCTGAAAGTAGCGGTCCAAATCCAGTCAAGATTTGGTTCAGGGTAGCCATGGTTATATTCCAGTTACTCCTCAAGAATGTTCTGAAAAGCAACAGGGCTCCCTTAACTAACTTCAATGATTGCAAACCAATGAGTTAGGCTCAATTCAATCAGCTTTAATGCAGTTTCTCATTGAACACCGCAAAAATAAATACTACATTAGTGTTGTCTATCGTATATCTGAGTGAATCTAGGATCACATTATTTTCATTCACAATATTTATTGACTAACCCAGGAATACATTTGTTATTGAGGCTAGATTTAAAGGCATCTAATGGCCCGTTCCCTAGACAGTTCCCTAGACTGCAAGAGGCAGATAGTGAAAATAGATGATGTAATGTCAGATGTGTCAAACAACTATTCATCGGATATAATTGCCTGGCTTGTTTCCAAACGGAAGTCTGTTCTCTGCGTAGTGCACTTATTTTGACCAGAACCTTATGGGTTTGGTTCTATAGAAGTGCACTATATGGTGCCATTAGGGATGTTATCCTGAAAAAGCTTTCTCCTCGTATTCCACAGGCTCACTTCTACTCCACATTACTTCACATAATTGTGAAGCATCTGCTGCACCAGAGAAGATGCCGCCCTCTCCAAATTTACGTCATATTCAACAACTTGAAATCCGGAAAAGTACTTAAGCATATACAATGGTGCCTTCAGGAGCATTAATAGCTTGTTCATCTTGCCTGTTATTGTTTAACCTGTTGTCTGCGTCGGGCCACAAAAGGTGCCTCCGAGAAGACGTCTGCTTCCCCCAGTCTCCGTATTTATTTTAGTATGTGGTGTAGCAGATTATTATCTTTCCTTAACATCATAACGGAGGGATCTGGGGATTACATCATTGGGATTTCCAGCTCAGCTCAAGGTGACACTAAGTCATATAGCTGTGATTCAACACCTCACGCTGCTCAAGTGGATCCAGTGTTGTTGTGCTCCAGACAGCCAGTCAATCAGCCAACCAGCCGATTAACAAGCTAGCCAGCCAATCAAACAGTCAACCAACCAGCCAGTCAATCAACTAGCTAGTCAACCAATCAGCCAGTCAGACAATAAACCAACCAGCTAGACAACCTGCAAGCCAGCCAATCAACCAGCCAGTCGGACAATCAACCAGCCAGCTAGTCATCCGGGCAGCCAGTCAACCAGCCAGACTGGAAGTGTATGTACTCTGGGGCCAGGTAGGCCGGCAGTGCAAGTGAAGCCAGGACCTGGGTAAGGCTGGGTTGAAGTGGTGCCGTAGCGCCATTGAGGACATGGATCTGTCAGCGGCACCTAAACCAGGCCAGATCCTTACTGCTGCAGCTGGATGCTTCTCAAGATTTAGAAACTCACCTGTGTCCCGACCAGCACCCCTCTACTCCTCCCTTTAGTTGGATCCTCTCCACCATCTTCAAAGACAGACAGAGAGAGTTATAAGAAATGATAGAGTACTCTTATGACGGAGGAAGCTGTTAGTCAAGGTCTTTAAAACAGTTTTTTTTTTAAACAGATCATGTATCGAGTGACATCCTGGCAGGCCTACAAGGAGCTCTTATCCACCGTTTGTAAATGGGAGAAGGAATATAGAGCTCTCCAGACTATGACTCCCGCTTCACACCTGCCTTTACACCAACTCCAGACCAGATCACAACCAAGAGGAGACACTGATATAAAGGGTATTTTATGCTAATGTTAAATGCGAAGGAAGATCTGCTTTACTTCAGGTCAGATTACCAGCATTCCTGTTCACACCTTTCCAGTCACCATGTATGTAGTGCAGCCAACTCAACTTTAGATTGAGTTTCCAGGTCTGTCTTTAGGCTACAACAATAGTGTTTGCAGTACGTTTTATGGAAACTAGTTTTGTGTCAAATCTGTTCTTGTAATGAAGCGAAGGAATACGTTCGAAAATTATCCACAAATGAAAGAAACAAATAAGAAGATCAAATGGCTTATCTGTGGTTGTCACAACCACAATCTGTGGTTGTGACAAGATACTCCAGCTCTGTCTTTACTAATCCTTTCATCTCATTACAGAAAGGTGTAGACATTACAGTTAATATGTACACAAAATTAGAGAATCAGCAATGTGTTTTATGTAAGTTTGTTTTACTTACTAGACCGTTATTGGAATACTTAATGTGAATGATTGAAAGCCTAACCTCTCCAGGGACTAAATGATTAGATCGTTCATTGTCTAGTTGAAGAACAGAAAAACCTTTGTCATTTTAAATATCCCTGTAATTAATATTTTTAATACACTTTTCGGGTCTGCGATGGGTTCAGATGACGCGTTGCAATAGTAACTCAGTCAGAGCAGGTTTTTAATAGGGCCTGGGTAAAAACAATTTGGCTCTAGTGACCTAATGTGAGTAATCACTTACTGAGTCACACAACAGGCCATAATTTATACAAAATCCAATATGTACTTCACACAATGTTGTAATATTACATTTACAAACAAAAGAGAGTCAGTAGCAGCTTTCTTCTCTCTAATTGTGTCAAAAAACAACACGTCCCATGTTCAAAGGTTAAAGCTGGAGAACATTAAAAATGAGACGTGATCTTTGGCGTATGTCTTCACAGCAGTCCCTTCGTCTTTTGCGCCAGCCAACTCTATTCAGGAAGCCACAAGAAAGTGTGTCTGACAGTGTGCAGGCAGTAGCAGTCCTGTAATTCTTCTTGATAGCAAGTTTGCGTTAGGGCTGTGACTAGCCCTATAAAACTAATCCTGTGAACATGGAGGTAGATTTCTGCCAAATCTAACGCCAGTTAGAGTGTTTGTTTACAAATGTTTCTTTGTCTGTATGTCCAGCATATGTTAGAGATTAAATAGATAAAGATATTACTCTGGAAATCTAGATTTTTTGATATTTCAATGGTTATCATTTGATAAGCATATACCAAACTAACAAAGATGATTTTGTGTTGCAGTGGTATACTGGACTATTCATCCAGTACATCAGTCATACAGTAACATGATAGCTGGGTAGTACCACAATGGAAATGACACATTTAATAAGAAGATTCTGGATGACGACAATCTCTCTACACAATATGTTTTCTTCAGCTGGGTTTTTGGACAGCGGGTATTTTTGGTTTCAGAGAAAGGGTCATTGTCTTGTTTCAGAATACATGAATAAAATTATTTGTAACACTGGTTTACAATGTGCATCCTATTTCCTATCAAGTGCACCACTTTTGACCATATCTCAAATGGCTCTGGTCTAACGTAGTGTACTGTATAGAAGTAGAGCGTCATTTGGAACGGACTTTTCCTAGGGTCTTCTATACACTGACAGGTAAACAAGCCCGGTCCTGTATTAGACTTCAAACAGTCCCCCAAAAAAGGAAATAATGAAGGGCAAACATTAAAAACATGCTGCCACAACGATAACCCAGACATCGTTTTACCGCACGGCATATAATTAATACGCCATTTCCAAGCAGTTGCCTTTTTTGTCGGAGCAGATGCAGACGAGATGACCTGAGATTGACTTACCAGATGTGAGGAGAAGAGCACCTCGTGTTTACCAGATAACATACCGTATGTGAATCCCCAGTTCTTATTGACTTCTTCATTTCTCCCCCCATCAAGTAGCAATTATAGCCAGTGGAGATTATGTATGCTCCTCTAATGCTCTCCCATCTTCTTCACAGGAACCCACCAAGTCTAATTTGGATTGATAATAATAACGGTCTGCTGTGTGTTAGCCATTCATTTGATAAAGTGCTTTTCACCTTCTAGGTGTAATTATGCCCAGACATGTTAGGAGGGAGGGGCGAAGGATGGAAGAGAGAGAATTGTCGGTGTGGAGCAAGAGTTGTGTATATGTCTAGAGCAGGGGTGTCAGACTCATTCCATGAAAAGGCTAGTCCTAGTGTATGCTATTTTTAGATTTTTCCAGGTGGTTAATTGGTGTCCAATTTTAGATCTAGATAACCAGGTGAGAGGAGTTTCTTAATAATTATAAAAATTAAACCAGATCTAAAGTAGAAGTGAAAACCCACAGACACCCCGCACAGTGAGTTTGACACTTGTGGTCTTCAGAATAGATAGAGCATCGAAGGGGGGAAAGAATAAAGGAACGTCTTAAAACATCTCTTTTGTTTTTCAAGCCAGATGTATCCTGTTGACTGAAACGGCCTTGGTTCATAACAGAGCATGTCTGCTAGCAACAGCTTAGCTGGTCCACTGAGGTGTCTGTCCACACGTCTTTCGGGGTTTCTTTAAAGGAGATGACTAAAGCAGTCTCTCCCGAGAAGCCGAAGGGGAAAAAAAGGTTTATTGTGATGACCCTGCTTGACCCTGTGGTGCTGCCTTTGACTTACAAAAACATGCTACTCCAAGAGTAGACTTTCAGACAGCCATACGGAGATATGTGAGGGACTGCATTTGAATGTTCATTTTCCTGGACCGACTCCAGTTGTCAAAATCTCAGGTGTTTGCTTTTTTCTGTATTTGTTACATCAATGTACAGTATAAGTCAGGAGGAGAAATCAATTGGTCCACACTGATGGCATTTTGTGCCAATTCTCCAACCACTTTTGATTACTTTTACCTGATGTTGAGAAAAATTAAATGAAAATAATACATTTTTCAAACTAAATAAAATATTCATTGATGTTCAACTGATCTTTAAAAACTGTATTAAGGACTTTTGTTGCGTTCTGTTTCCCTGGGGTATAAAGATTTAGTTACACTGTTGTCAAATCCATTTTGAGGCAAAGATGTCACAAATTAAAAGACTCAAAGCGTTGTAAGTTAAAGAAGTGTTGTAAGAAGTGTATCTTGCCCTACGGCACTGTAAGAAAGATGGTTCGAGAGTCAAAAATGATTCTGAAGGGTTTCCATTTGGACAGTTACAAAATCAGGAAAAAAGATTGTGACGATTATTTTGATGTATTTACTACCATTTTTTTTTAAGAAAACTAAGCACTTCTGCATAACACTGTTGGGAGACATAACTAACATGTTCAATTAATGTTCAATTAATGTACATTCGTTTTTGTCCACCACAAAAAATGTACACAAAGATGGCTACCAATGAAGCAGAGAATACAGGCATATACTTCTACTTTGCTTTAGGGAAAGAAGTTAGCCCCTTAGTCTGAGGAAATTAGGACTGCAACTGTCCCTGGCTGGGCACATCAACCTCTGGAAGGCGGATGGCAGTTCTGCCGGATCCAGCTGAGGATCCCTGGCATAGCCTAGGAGCAAAGCCTAGACACCAGGTCTGATCTACTCCCTCAATGCCGTCCCGAGATCCCTGGATTACAGTTCGGGGAGATAAGGATCCCAGGAAACGCGTCTGACAAGGCTGTAATTTTCAGCAACAGATTCCGAATCCTGGAAGCACAGGAAGTGCCCAAATCACGTTGCTGGGTTTGGGAATTGCCATCTATCTGCAGGAACATCAAGCCAATCTCCGGGAGCGTCTACCCACACAACAACGCACCATGTCCCCCACCAGGCCGTTGGTCATTGCTGATGGCACCCAGCAACCTGGAAAGAAGAAAATACTCTCATTCCATGCTATTCTGGTGCTCGAGTTTTGGATCTAAATGCTACGCTACCAGCACTCCTAAGCAAGCAGATTACCGCCAAAACTGTTACTGTACACATCGGGACAAATTACATTTAACTTCAACTGTCAGAGAAACTGGCACTGATTGATTGTCCCGGATCCTTTTAAAGTGTAGTGCAAGAAGGAGAACCAGCCGTGAGGCATGAATCCGTTTGTGGTAATTATTGTCTTTACACATATACACTGTGATGTAAAGAAAAGCGTGTTTGCAAATTTATACGTCCAGTTCCGCGGATCCTATGTAACTTACCCTGATAGCCGCATTGGTGGTTCGTATCCGAAATAAGCACGGAGACGCCTGTACTCCTCCTCAGGCGTCTCCGGTTTAAGCCATTCTCACTGCTCCGTGGGGCGTCGGTAGGAGACTCTTCGCTGAGTGGACAGTCCAAGCTCCGCAGAAAACACTCACTTTCATGCCCTGCTGGCTCGTTTTTTAATCGCTTGGTATTCTGTCACAAAATCCTTTTTAGGTGTAGCACAGGAAGGAGATTAAGGGGCAGAGCGTGAACTGAAAATATATACACTGTAAAGTCAAGATAAGTGACTTAATACAACTACTAAAACAGTAATCAACTTCAATAAAATCACTCACCTACATAGAACATATAACAATACCAAGCATCCAGGACACTAACCAGTGAACCTAAATAACCCACTAGTTAAACTCTGGGGCTCCTAATTAAGACAATACACAGGAAGTGCTCTCCAATAACACTCTTGTGTTGAACAGAACTCACCAATTATGACATTGATGTTATGGTTGACTCTAGCCCACTTCCGTTTCTGTGTTTTAGAAAAAAATATTTTAGCCGGTTTTGTCAACTACATACCTTGTTATAGAGATAATGTTATTATTATTATACAATTTCAGTTTTTTTTTTCAAATCCAAATCTCTTTCATCCTAATAGATATGGCTCCAGAATGTGGTGTGTCTTAGAAGGAGCCAGGCACAGGATCCGTAGCGTTGATGGTGTTTTTAATTAGCTGTCTTCCACCGAACTCAACGTAAAGACAACCGTACTCACTAGTACAGGAATAAAATAACAAAAGGAGCATCACAGCGCTTAAATGTCAGACGACAATTACTAGGACACAAGATGTCCAACAGACATCTAATAATATGTCATTTATCTCTGAATAGCGTAGATGAAACACGAAACACAAAACAATACCACACAAGGACATGACCCAACACAGGAAGCCTATATACGAGACTAATGGGGAATGAACACCAGGTGTGTGCAACAGACAGGACTAGACAATGTGACTAATGAGGGTGGGGGTGGCCACTAATAAACGACAAACGCCGAAACCTGCCCCCAGGTGGCAGTGGAGCTGTAGCAGAGGGAGTTGTCACAGTGTTCCCTCCCTGACGGGCGGCTCCAGCCGTCGCCACTGACCCAGAAGCCGACTCGGAGGACGCGGAGCTGGACGGTCAAGGTGCAGATGATGGAACGCCTTTAGTAGTGTTGGAACGAGCACGTCTCTCGCCGGCACCCAACAGCGCTCCTCCGGGCCGTACCCCTCCCACTCCATGAGGTACTGAAGGCCCCCTCTTTGGCGTCTGGAGTCTCTGATGTTGCTGACAAGGTACGCCGGACCCTGCACGATGTCCGGGAGGGGCGGGGCGGTTTAGACCTCCTTCACCTCAGACTGCTGGAGGGGACCAGCGACCACCGGCCTGAGGAGAGACACATGGAACAAGGCATTAATACAATAATCAGGTGGCAGCTGTAATCGATAGGTTACCTCGTTCACTCTCCTCAGCACTTTGAACGGCCCCACAAACCGCGGAGCCAGCTTCCGGCAGGCGGAGAGGGAGGTTTCGAATCGAGAGCCAGACCCGATCCCCCGGGGCGTATGGTGGCGTGTCACTACGTCGTCCACCGCTGGGGTTTCGTTCTCGGGCTGATTGTGCTGCCACGGTGCCAGAACCGGCTGATACCCCAAGACACACTGAAAGGGTGACATGTCAGTAGAGGAGTGGTGGAGTGAGTTTTGTGCAGGAACACCGCTCACTCCTTCGGCCGGTCCTGGCAATACGATTTCAGAAATTTCCCCACTTCCTGATTGACCCGTTCCACCTGCCCATTAGCTTCGGGGTGATACCCAGAGGTCAGACTGGCCGAGACCCCCAAACGTCTCATGAAAGCCCTCCAGTGGTGTTTCCTTTGGAAAGAGGGAGGTCAGTCAAAAAATCGGCCGACACTTGTGACCATGGTCACCGTGGAACGAGCAAAGGATGTTACTTACCTGCTGGAAGGTGTCTAGCGGCCTTACTCTGAGCACATACAGAACAGGAGGTAACATACACCCTTACATCCTTGGCAGCACTGTCCGACCAATCCCAGCAGATCAGACGATCACGAACATCCAGCGGCACATAGACGCGCCCCTCAGGGCATTCTGGGGGAGATGGTTCTGTGCGTAATGCACGCAGGATGTCCGTGTCCACCGCCCACACCATCGATGTTGCTATACAGGAAGAGGGCAAAACGGGAGAATTGTCAATGTGTTTCTCAGTTGTGTCATATAATTTGGACAGTGTGTCTGCCTTGACGTTTTTTGTACCTGGGATCTACGCGATAGTAAAATCAAACCGGGTAAAAAACAACGGCCACCTAGTGTGACGAGGATTCAGTCTCCTAGCTGCCCTTATATACTCTAGCCAGTGTCTCCACCCAGACAACGTTTTGACCACAGCTAGCAGCTGTCTATCACCTACATCATAATTTTGCTCCGCTACACTGAGCTTCCGTGAGTAGAAAGCATAGGGACAGAGTTGAGGGGGTGTGCCCGAGCGCTGGGATAGCACCGCACCTATCCCAACCTCTGACGCGTCAATCTCCACTATGAACCAAAGCAACAGATCTGGGTGAGCCAATACCTGTGTGGAGGTAAACAGTGTTTTCAATGCACTAAAAGCACAGTCTGCCTCACTCGACCATCGAATACGAGATGGCCCACCCTTCAACAGGGGTGTAATAGGAGCTGCTACCTTGCCAAAACCCCAGATAAATCTAGGGTAGTAGTTGGCAAATCCAATAAATCGCTGTACTGCCTTAACTGTGGTAGGAATAGGCCAATTATGCAGAGCTGCCATGCGATCAATCTCCATTTCCACTCCCTGAGTTGTAATGTGGAACCCGAGAAACGAGACGGCTCGCGGAAAAAACACACTTCTCCACTTTGACATATAGATCATGCTCCATCAGCCGCTCCAGTACTCTGTGAACAAGGGAGACATTGTCACTACGGGTAGCCGAGTACACTAGGATGTTGTCAATGTACACCACCACTCCGTGGCTCTAAACACGTTATTCACAAAGGACTGGAAAACTGACGGCGCATTCATTAACCCATATGGCATCACTAGGTATTCATAATGACCTGACGTGGTGCTAAACGCGCACCATGCCGTGACTATTACAGATGAGATCAGAGGGAGAGAATACCGATAACGCACTGTAATGTTGTTCAAGGCTCGATAATACTGTATATACAGGGACGCAAACCCCTGTCCTTTTTCTTCACAAAAAAGAAACTCGAAGAGGCGGAGGAAGTGGAATGGCGAATCATCCCCTTTCTCAATGACTCAGAGATGTACGTCTCCATCGCCTCTGTCTCTGCTTGAGACAGGGGATACACGTGACTATGCGGCAGTACAGTGCTTACCTGTAGTTCTATCGCACAATCCCCCGGTGAATGGGGTGGTAATTTAGTAGCCAACTGTTTGGAGATGCAACTGCCAAATCACTATATTCCGGAGGAATGCGCACTGTAGAGACACTGTCTGGACTTTCCACCGATGTCGCACCGACGGAAACACCTAAACACCTTCCCTGACACTCTTACCCCCACTCAGTTAGAGCCCTCTGAGGCCATGAAAACTGGGGATTGTGTAGTGCCAACCAGGGCAACCCCAAAACCACAGAACAATTTGGTGACTCAATAATGTGCAATGTAATCTGTTCAGTGTGATTGTAATTGGTGATAATGGCAATAGGAACTGTGACCTGCCTCACCTTCCCAGACCCTAACGGACAGGCCAACAGTTTCAACGGGATGTGTAATGTATGTGCAAGCGTCCTGTCAATAAAATTCCCAGCTGTGTCTGAATCGACTAGCGCCTTACACTGGGACGTGGTGTGAAAACCGGGGAAATCCACGAGTATAGTGAGATGCACATCAAAGGGGCCACAATCGGGTGTTAGGTGCGCTTACCTGCTGCGTAGCAGAAGTGTCAGACTTCCTACCCAGCCTCTGGTAACAGTGGGAGGCAGAATGCCCTTTTCTGACACAAAAGGTGCACTCCTGCTGCAGCGCGGTCTCCAGATGCGCGGCGCCTCCCACCTCCATCGGAACGGGAGCAGCAGCAGGACCAGGCGGAGCGAGACCGGAACGTCCGCGAGCAGCCAGCAGGTTATCCTGTTTAATGTGCACCTTTAATAGTTGTTCAAATGAGAGGGTGGCATCCCTGCATGCCAACTCCTTACGGACATCCGGCCTCAGGCTACACCGAAAAGCATCGATGTAAGCTCACTCGCCCCACCCAGCCCCCGCTGCCAGGGTTCTAAACTCCAGCGCGAAGTCCTGAACACTCCCGAGCCCCCTGCCTCAGGAGAAAGAGGCGCTCGCCTGCCTACCGGCCTTCGGGGTTGGTCGAAAATGGACCGGAAGGTCTGAGGGCACGCCCCGTACTGATGGAGAATAGGCCCTCCTTCGACACTGATAGCGTTAGCCCATTCAAGGGCTTTGCCTGTGAGGCGGGAGACCAGGGGGGCCACCTTTTCGTGGTCTGATGGCACCACGCTCAGGGAGCTAAAATATAGCTCTAGCTGGACTCCCGTTGTACTGCTCAGGGAGCTGGAGATCAATCACCCGAGTCGCCCATGGAGGAGACTCCGGCAGAGGTACAGCAGCCGCAGCGACGGGCTCGGGGATCCTCGTCTCCAGATGCTGCATGGTGGTCAGCACCCGGTTCATCGCCTCTCCAAGGGAGGCGAGCATATACTCATGTCAGTTGAGTGTGGCCTGACCCGCTGAATCCATGTCCTTCTCTTTTTTCTGGTGTGGTATTCTGTGACGACTATGTGAGGGTGAGGTGTGTCTTAGAAGGAAGAAGCCAGGCACAGGATCTGTAGCGTTGATGGTGTTTTTAATTAGCTGTCTTCCACCGAACTCAACGTAAAGAAAACCGTACTCACTAGTACAGGAATAAAATAACAAAAGGAGCACCACAGCGCTTAAATGTCAGACGACAATTACTAGGACACAAGATGTCTCGACAGACATCTAATAATGTGTCATATATCTCTGGTTAGCGTACATGAAACACGAAACACAAAACAATACCACACAAGGACATGACCCAACACAGGAAGCCTATATACGAGACTAATGGGGAATGAACACCAGGTGTGTGCAACAGACAGGGCTACACAATGTGACTGATGACGGGGGAGGTGGCCAATAATAAGCTGGCGACGACAAACGCCAAAACCTGCGCCCAGGTGGCAGTGGAGCTGTACCAGAGGGAGTTGTCACATTGTCTAAAAATATGTCTCTTACTTAAGCCTCCAGTAGTATTTAAGATGGTTGACGCAATGTGTCCGCTAAGGCTAATATCCAGGATTCAATATGTGTGTACCAGGACAGCTTCTCTGCTAGCTTTCACAAGAAAATAATTGATGTCCCCAACCATTACATAACGTATTACATATTACATGTACTAGCAAGCCAAGAGGTGTTGTTTTTAGTAACCCTGTTTCCATTCCTGTATTGATTCACTTAAATATTTGTAGCCTTCTCAGTAAAATGGTCTGGGTCACCAAGATTTGGGTCCATCTTGCAAAACCAGACATTTAGTTTTTTATCCGAAACCTGGCTAACAGAGAACATTCTGGAGAGTATATAGGGCAGATAGGAGGGGAGAATGTGATGGTGTTGCTATTAATGTAAACTACCATCTCTCAGTTTCATTATTGAAATCTGTGGCGATTTCTAAACAATTGGAGATTTTGTCTCTAAGCTTACCTACTAGGTATTAACTTATGTACTATAATCATGGAATTTTAGCGTCATCCCTCTGCAAAGAAGTGTCTTCTAATTGAACTCACAAATCTAATGGCCTCCTTCACTGCCACTGATGTCTTAATTGCCAGGGATATTAATATTCATTGGGAAAGTCATGATTCTGATTTTTTAAGAGATTTTGGTATTATTTTGAATCTAAAGCAGTCTATTAAAAAGCTGATGTGCGCATACCAAAATCCAAACCTTGTCTTATCAGACAGAGGAATTTGAGGCTATTCAATGAACAGGCATTGCTAAATAATTTAAGATTGTGTGGTGTCACAGTTATAGTTGATCCTGAACTGGCCCTGTGTAAATTCTGTAGCATCTTCAATGCTATTTTGGATAAGCATGTTCCCTTAAAAACCACGAGAGTTAAAAGTAAGTCGATCCCATGGTTTATGCAGTAGCTAGCTGATGACATACATAAAAAGGATGTTGCCTGGGTTTATGGGATTATTTTGTCAACACCTTAACCGATTGTTCAGGAAACCCGGCCAACTTTTAAAAAACTATTATATCTCTAAAGGGCTGTAACTCTTATTCACTGCCACATCTAATTAATTCAGTCTCTGGCATCATCACTGATACAAGTGAGATAATAGATGATTTTAATCATAATTTTTTTCCGCAAGCTATTTATTTGATGTAATAGCTAGGTCATCACAATTTAAGTGTGACCTGGATTCAGTTGAAGAAAATCTGTTGGCTGATACTGAGAATGTGGGTTCAGGCTTTCTTTCAGAAAATTCAATCGTAAGGACGTCCTTGATGCTCTATTTATTTTTGACTCTATGAGTGCAGATCATTTGGAACCTGGTCTATTAAAATGTGGAGCATCCCTTATTGCTGGTGCAGGAACCCATATGTTTATGTTATCCTTAGGACTAATTCCTAAATTATGGAAATCTGTGTATGTGTTTCCTCTTCATAACGGAGCTGATAGTGGTGATCTCAACAAGTAATGTCTAATTTCAAGGCTACCTTGTCTAGCAAAACTTCTTGAATCATTAATAAATGGGCCATCCTGAATGAGAAATTAATTTTTAAACGCAAATCAATCTGGTTTGATTGGTTTGGATAATCCGGATGGAGTTAGGTTGAATAGTCTTGACGTAAACAGAGGGATCCTCAGGGATCCATCCTAGGACCTGTTCTTTTTACTAGATACATTCATTCTATTGGTCAATCTGTAAATAGTTGACATTTCACCTTTATACTGTATGCCTGTGCTCCAACAATCAATGCTGCTATGGCCAGTTTACAGATTTTAATAATGTGCGAGTATTTAAAGCTTACTAAATACTTGCAAAACCAAATACTTTTAAAATCTCGTAAGATGACCTCACCGGACTTACAGCTTCTCTCTTTGGATGGTTCTGTAATTGAATGGGTCCCTTCATATAAATACCTTGGGATTTGGAGTTACAGCGACCTTTTATTTAAGAAAAATACTACTGAGCTTGTTTTTTGCAGAAACAAATCTTGCTTTTCTTTGGTGAACAGGAGACAAATTGTTCAGTCAGCTGAAAAACTTTCATGCCTGTGCTAGACAATGGGGCTACATTATACCAAAGTGCATTTGCTACTACTCTGAAGCAGCTTGATTCTGTTTATCATAGTGACCTACATTTTATTACATCAGACAGTTATAGTACACTTCACTGTATCTTATACCAGAAAGTTCGTTGGAAAAGTGTGTAGATCACTCCATTAATCTATTTTTGTAAAACCAAGCACTAGTCGTCAAGCTCCCGGTATACTTAACATCACTGTTTACACCTAGATCGTCTTGTTCACCGGGTCATCGGTCAGATCGGTTTAGATAAGCACCCGGCATTGGTTAGTTAATCTTTGGGCTATTTAAGGTCCCTGGTTAGGTTCACGGGTGCCTGTTATTAATATAATGTTACATAGGTTAGTTAATCTGTGGGCTATTTAAGGTCCCTGGTTAGGTTCACGGGTGCTGGTTATTGTTTCTATGCCACATCGATTATGCTGGTAAGTGTGGGAATCATATCGCTGTTGTTTGTATTTTATAAGTCACATTGTTTAGCGCATTTTCAGTTAAACAGTGTTTAGTTTTGTGTTGCCGTTTACGGTTTGTTTTAAATTTAAAATAAACCTGTTGTTGAAAGATACACACTCTGAGCCTAGCTTTCCTCTGCGCTACACCTCCGGGTTGTGACAAGATCCCAACGTTGGATTGTATTGCGGGCATTTTTTGTAACTGAGTTGGGTTGTTCTGCCTTCATTTTTCAAATCAAATTGATTCTTTCCAAATATTAAACAAACTTTTCGCTTTGTCATTATGTGGTATTGTAACAAAATGTAGAAAAAGTGAATCACAGTAAATACTTTGCGGATGCATTTTATGTGTGCTGAACACTCCTCAGCCCCTCGGATACATATGGATCCTACACATACATACATATGCACAATCCCACACAACTTCACTGCCAACATAGACGAAGCAATCCCATTCACATACACTACGAAAACACTGTTGAGCTCAGGCTCAATTTGTCAATGTATTAGAGGCTTGTGTGAACCTGAAACAGTGTGCTTCCACCTCGTCTGGGTGCTATTTGAGATTGGTTTAGTGTCATTTGTGACTTCGGTGGCGGTAGAGTGTATTATTTTTTGTTGCTGTAGTGTTGAGCGCGCGGTGTCCCTGTGGGTCAGTGCATCTTCATGGTTCTCCATTGACATCCCTCTTGTTCCTGAGGCATTCCGGGTCCCTCCTTCCTGTTGCTCATCTTGTATGGCGTTGACTGACAAGCGTCCGCCCCTCTCAGCCGCGTAATCAATCTGCTAATTGGTGTCGGAGGGTCGGATGCTGTTGAAGCGTCCCCTGTCTTTCTTTGCCTAATTAATCTTTGTCAGCGCTGAGGAGCAGCGGTAGGAGTTGGGAAAGTTTTTTTTCACTGTTCTTTTGCTTTCTTTTTTCCCTCGCTCTCACTCGCTCGCTCTTTCTCTTGATTTCCCCATCTTTCTCTTATTTTGAGCTTTGTCGTGACTTCATGGATCATGCGTTTTACTGTGCAGGCAGTGTGATTGTTTAAGGGGAGGGTAAATGTCAGGTTTGCTGTATACCTTAGGAATTAATGAGGGGACAGAGAGATCCACAGGTCTCAGTTGAGTCTGGGCAATTCCTGCATCCCAAATTGTATTAAACTGCCATTATGTAAAATAGGCAGAACTGTTCAATTTGGGATACAGACTTTCAAATTTCACAGACACAAGGCCAATTTATATCATGTTTAAGGTTGATTATCAAGAGAGCAGTAGGCCAGATGTCAACCCATGCGACGGTGTAGGTGTGCACCAGAGACTGCAGCTTAGATGACTGGACCAGCCTAGGCTGCAATGTTATGCACCTGTTTAAAACCAACATTGGGTTTTATCCAAACACTTCATTAACATTTTGAGAACACCCGGTAAACTTAATTTGCGTGATGATGATGCCTGAGTGGAGCGAAGAACTGCTTCCTATCCTCGATAACCTTTGAACTTTTTAAAAGAAAGCCAGACGGGGCTAAAAAGGAGAGATGAGGCAGGAGGTGTGGAAAATCACCAGAATAACATGAGCACATGCAATTGTTTTTAAGAGGGTCAAAATCTGAATTAATAATGTGTAAATTGTGACTATAAATCTATAAATAATAACCAGTTGTTACATCTAATTCAGGATAATTTGTTAATCAGTGGTCATCTGCACTAGTTTTGATCCTCTCTTACACCTCCCAAATTGCATCCTATGCCATTATTAATACAGTGCTTTTTAAATAGGGCTTTATTTGGAATCCTTGTATGAAACTGCAGGCACACACTCCAGTTCTTCTCCTGATTATGTAACTGTCGTGACGGCACTGAGGGTGCCAATCAGCTTTTGATTGGATGTTAAGGACCTGCATGAATTTCAATAGATCCTGGGAACACTTAAATCTGGGCTGCACAAAACACAAGGACAATGTTACTTGTTGTACACCATATATACATAAAAAACATGTTTAGAACGATTATAAAGTCAACGGAGTGTATCTCGCTAACTCAGCCTACTTCCACAAACTCATGGTTCAGCACCCCAGTGCCCCCTGTTGGACCCCAGTAATCTGTTACCTCAGTGGACCTAGCCGTAGGGTGCATTTACAAATGCATCTCTAATCTAAACGTCATTTTTAACGTTACTTTTTAAAGCTGATATGATTTATTAAAAAAATATCATGAAGTGAAAAATAATCTGAATTTGCTCTCTGTGTAAACAGCACCTAGCATTACTGAATGGTCCAAAATGTGGACTGGAGAATAGAGAAATCACATCAGCACATTTTTCCACTTTGTATTTTTCATAGCGTCATAAATGGAGACGTCATGATTCTTTGACATGATAATAGACAGATTTTAAAGGATATTTTACCCATAAACCATCTCCATGGAGTGTCAGTGAGTTTATTAAACACTGGCTTTTTGTCTATTTCGCTTTCTATTTTCTCTCTGAGAAGGATGCAGAATGTTGCAGAAGTAATATTAAGTTCATGATTATTCTGGGGAGCAGCAGCGAAAACTGGGATTGTTTGCATTATTCCTCGACAGTAAAGCTGGCTCAAACTTTTATCACAGACTTATTAGACATATTTATTCCCTGTACATTCATCTGGGTTTTGAACCTGGGAGACATTTTTGCTCAGGAAAGTTCTGTTATATTCTGTAATTTGGAATTGAGACGACCACTAAGCAGTTATGCAGCATAATCGGTTTGGATAAAGTTATGTTAATAGAATAAAAACACTTTGTACCTTGTATATTTCACCGTATTTATTATGGCCTGGTTGGATATAATTGCTCGTGTATGTCATTTCTTTTTTTTAGTGCTAAGTAAGTGTCTAAACTTTGGGGATCAGAAACTAGCTTAGGAACCTTATAGCCAGGGTAGTCCCAACATTATCAATGTAATGCCCAATTCCCAATATATTCTTTCAAAGCTAGCCCACAAATATGTGTGAGGGAAGATCAGTGTCAATGTCTCAGTGTCGAAACACACATAATAGTAGTTATTTAGCTGCAATGATAATGCTGCAATGTTATAAGGAAATAAAGCTACCCACAAAGGAATGGAAGCTTCACAAAATTAAGTAAAAATATATTTTTTCAGGAAGCAGTTAGCGCATGGAAAAGGGATTTAGGATGTGAGATAAAAACATGTCTGACAATGAAGTCTAGGTGGTTGAAGGCTCATATCAAAGTTCCCTGTCAGGAGATCCAAAACTCACTGGGACTCTGGGATCACACTCAATGCTAGCCAACTGAACATCACCTACAAATCACATCTGGTTGTTTGGTTTGACTGTACCACTTCCTGTACGCCTGCAGAGCGTCACGGCGCATGTTCTTTCAACCCTGACCCCGGTGGGACGGTGTTTGACCCTATGTCTCTCTCAAACTGATAGGGATAGATGACCAGCCGCACTTTACCTATGTTTACAGAGTTGGATTTTTTTTCTCTTTTGATTGTGAATATTTTTACAATGAATGTTATGATTTCTTGTTTTTGTGTTGACCTTATCTTGTCCTATTACCGTATTTGCCCAACATGATTCTTTTAATCTTTCCACTATATATGTACATGAGATACAGCTAAATGATGTATACATCCAGCGAAATGACTGTAATTTATATCAAGTACAGTATATATTCCTTGTGTTAATACCGGCTATCTTTCATTTAACTGTTAGTTGGCTTGAAATTTGACAAATAGCATTTGATTTGATCTGAACTTGGGCGAGCTAAGCTAAGTGTGAAGAAAGACAGGTATAACGCCCAGGATCAAAATTTTCCAATGAAAGAGTGACTGTTTAATTGTTTTCTGTATGTGTGAAATGACAAGAATTCCTATCCTGCAAATGCAGACATGTATTTATAGAAAAGCATTTGAGGCAGTAAATTCAACACATTTTTTTGAGCCAATGTCCAGTCTGGTTGGGAATGTACTGAATAATGTATCGACTGTGTGAGTTTTTACACACTTCGCTGTCAGTTTTCAGGGTGCTCTGTAAGCAGTGGGTCTCACGGGTCATTCCCAACTGTAGAGCAGCTGAAAACAGGCTCATTAGTAATTGTAGTGAAATTTTTGAAATATGACAGTTGTATTAGTTATTGTTTGGGAAAGCCAAAATTCAAATAGTATAATTATTATTACTTATTATTAGTACCATTGACCTAAATCAGGACAAAACCAATAAAAATCCACTCTGTTATATTGATATACTCCAAACTAAGGGTAGTATATTCTGACCTGTCCAACGTGCTGATGTTCAGATTTTTTATTCTATGTATACTTTTCTAATTGTAAGTTTATAATATATAAATAAGTTAAAGTAGATATCCCCAGTTTGCTACCACATGGTGATTCTTTCTGAATTACAGCAACTCAAGTTTGCATTCAATCCAGCACTCCTGTCCTGCCCTCTGAGTCTTTTAGTGGGGTGCAGGTCTTGTTTCCGGGGAGTTTGTTTTAATTGTGCATAGCTGGGGTGAGTTAGCAATCTATTAGGTTATTTAAGTTCCCTGGGTAGTTAGTCACTTTGTTTGGTATTATTTCTATGTAATGTTCTACATTGGGGGTAAGTGTAGTTGATAGCATTGTTTTTGATCGTTTAGTCATCGCTTTATGTAAGCGCACGTTATTTGCTATATTACATTGTTTAGTTTTGTACCCTTCATTGTGTTTGTTTTATATTAACCACCAAAGGGATTATTCGACTCTGTGCCTGGTTCTTCCCTGCACTACACCTGAAGAGTTGTGACAACTCCTCAGTGCACGCAAAGTTTTGCTTCACTTTTTCTTTACATAGCTGTAAAAACGTAGATTTGGGGGATTTACAGAAAATATTGAACATTTTCTAGATGACACAATGATTTCAGACCGATTAAATTCAAAATGACTACCATGCATCTACCATTGTTCCTTTGAGGAGAGATTGGACATTTTTGATGCCAAAAAGATTTGTGGTTGTAGTTTAGATGTAGTTTAGCCAAACCAGGTCCCGATATATTATATACTGTGTAATTTATGTCAATGCATATGCAAGGTATGATAGTGAATGTACTCATAGACAATGCACATATAAACAACATAAACACGTCCAGCTCAAAATGTGAGGTTCATATTTTGTGGGGATCTGTGCAAATCCTATTTCAATTCAGTTATTAGTGTTCATTGACCCTATTTATTGAATCACATTCACTGGAGAGACTTGCCTTCACATATTCTAATTTTGTCTACTAATAAGCACATTTTGCATAATGTGTGGTTATAAACCAATTTATAAACCAAAACCTAAAACAATATTTCTTGAACCTTTCACACTTGAAAGACCAAACAAAATTCATGTCATGTTAAGGCAATCCCAACATTAGATTCTGAAGTGTTTGGACTAGGAATATAAAATAGTTTAAAAAAATATGCATATTATTCAACCCAGGGAGACCAAACCAATTTGTTTCACACGTTGAGGTTATCCCAATATAAAACAATCAAACATTTTAGCAACTTTGACCACACTAATTTGCATAATCTGCTCAATTAATGTTAATCAAACCAAAAACTGTATCTCTTGCAAAGTAAATAGTATTAATAGAGACCAAACCCAACTTTGTTTCACTTTTTGAAACTGTCCCCACTTAAATAACTGAAGTAGATATTTTATGTAATAGGTGTCAACATTTTCCTTTTTCTAAAACAGTACAACTCTTGCTTAGGACCAGTCCTTTGACTTCCTTTGATCAGGTTTTGAAAACATACTGGCAGACATTACACAACATAATGGTTTGTCAGCATGATTTGGAGGCTAGATTTTGGGGAGGGATTTTACATAATGATATTAAAGCATACATTTTTAAACTGGAGCTTTTGATTATATCAAACAAACTAAGTAAAACAAATGAATGTACTGATGGAAGGATGTACTTAATAATTGTATTTGGATTAGTAATCACATTAGGATTTTATTAATTTATTTTGTATAGTTTAAGTGGCTCTATAGTTTAAGTACATTGCATGTTAAGTGTTCTTTTTTTATTGACAAATTAATGTAACCTAATACAAGAAAAGACACAAAAAAATGATACTTTGCAATCACTTATTGATTGCTGCACCGTTTGACTAAATTACAGTAACTTAATGTAGCTATGTTCTGCATTTGTCTATCAGTCTTTTGAATCAACTGGGATAATATTTTACAGCTTTAACTGTGTTGAAGGGCTTTCTTGGATACATGGCCCGCTTCAAGAAACCCATAGCATTTGTATAGAATGATTGCAAGAAAATCCACAGACTCAATGAAGAAAATATGTAGACATAAATAAGCCTGTACCTCAGTCCCATCAGTGTAGGGTTCTTCCTCATTCATATATTTCATTATATGCATTCTTTTTCTTATATGTTCTTTATTCATCAAACATGTACTTGTGTGAGTGCGCATAACTAGGTACTTGGTACTATATATGATGATGCCAAATACATGACAATGCCAATCATAGGTTGTACCAGTTTCAAAGGTGGGATCTAACCTGTCTTAGGACACCATGCATGCCTACAGTAAAGCATGCCTGTGGCAGCATCCTGTTGGGGGTGTGTTTCTCTTCAGCAGCAACTAGAGCAATAGTCAGGATAGATGAGGAAATGGACGGTGCTCCATAGGTTTAGTGAAAACAAAAGCCACTGCAGAGCGGAGAATCATGTTCATTGTGTTTATTTATAAATAAAACCAACATGAAACAACAAACGAAAACGTTAACTGTAAAAAATGAAAGTGCGCAATTGCGACTTATAAGAAAACATTCAATACCGTGCTCAATGTAAAAGTGCCACTCACCTACAAAAACACGTACATTTGAAATAATAACTGACAATGTGATGATACTCCCACATAACCCCGCTAATTGCTAAATCACCCCAGCTGTAAGCATTAGCAAAACAATATTACCTCAAAATAGGAAGTGCACCCACTAAACCTCCCGTTGTGCAACCAAACCTCACCGCTCTAGTGCAAAGTAAGTACCAATGTATTCTTAAGGAAAACCTGCACCGTTTCAACATCAAAATGACCCTAAGCCCACCGCCAAAGCAACGGTACAACAGTAAAGCAAATGTCCTTGAGTGGCCAATTTGGAGTCCTGACCTGAAATCTCATACTGAATCTGAGGAATGACTAAAGTAAAGACCATAAAGTGGTCAACGTGCAATTTGACTGAGCTTGAACAATTTGACAAGAAAGAACAAACTAATATACAATATTATTATATATATAAACAGCATAGGTGTCCAATGTTAGTAGAGATGAACAGTGCAGCCGGATAAATAACCCACTCTGTATGGATTCATTAAAAAAGGTAGTTGTTTATAACAGTACTCCATTATCTATCAATTTAAGATTACATGTTTTTATTGGTACCTTGGCAAAAATCCAAATTTGAATCATTGGGTTGGCCTCTCTTATAACCTGAAAACAACTGTGAATTTCGATATACGTTTACATTTAACGCTTTGAGATTGGAGAAAGAAAATTAATTCACATTTCAATTTCAAAAACGTTTTTTTCTTTATATATAGGTTCCCAGAACACTTAGGTGATATTACATTTGCATTTTCTGGTAAGATCATGTGTAAACAATCTAGGATTTTCCATCAGACTAAGTAATTGTTTCCTGTGTGCATATACTATTGCATTATGGGTTTAGATCTATTCCAGTCTTGCTTCAGCAAAAATTCTCCACTATCATCTCTCGCTTCATGCATACATCTTTTCAAAACTTTGTTTATGAATAATCTCTGACAAACATTGCTAATACAGCTAAAGATGTCTACGTTGTACCCTACAGTGTATCATAACGATGATATGTCTCTACAAAGCCGGCAGAACTTGTGTGATGGGTTTAAATTGTTTGAAATGTCTGTGGCATCGGAAAGGCCTCAGTCGCTTTCCTCAGACAGGTAGCACCTGTCGAAACATCTTGTGATCTCTTGAAGCCTGTGATCTAGGTCGTTTTTATAGACTTTACTACCCACAGTAGCCTACAGAAGCAGTGTACAAAGCTTTAACCCCCCCCCCCACACCCAATGAAGCAGAGACCTGCTGCAAGGCTGTAAAGATAAAGGCTGTGGTGTTTTCCCACATGCACAAAGAGACCTGAGGTAAGCGCAACTGCATCTATTCCTGTCAGTCATTATGTTAGGTCCTACTCAACACGATATCATGAGATTTCGTGAAATAGACACGATTTTTGTACCCGAGATTTGTGACATCCACACGTAAAAGGTATTTTTTTCGTGCCCTGGACACGATTTCCCTGAGCTGTCGAAAGCAAGTGTCGTGATTGGTTGACTCAACTTGCATTTCAACCAGGAAGTGGGCGTAGCTTGAATTGTAAACGCGACGGATTTAACTTTCTGGAATATAACTCTTTTTATTACTCTAAATATTAAACAAAAGCCTGACTCTTACTCTTGCCTTAACCTTAACCAATACCGAACATTTCGATTTACTTATTTGTTTAAAGTGTCGTTGAACAAAAACGTTTGGTGTTCTTTTTTGTGTGTGTGTGACGATTTTCCGTGGAGTCCTAAATATTACGTGTCCAGTACACAAAAAAGTAATCGTGTCCAGGACACGAAAAAACGAACTTTTACGTGTGCATGTCACAAATTTGGGGTACAAAAATCGTGTCTATTTCACGAAAACCTGTGATATCGTGTTGTCCTACTAGTCTAGTACACATTCTTAATTCTTTCTAAATTTTCCAGATGGTAAGAGAAATGGAAAATTATTGGAGTGGTGGTTGTGCACTTCACCGGCTCAGTTGTGAACTTCGTCCTAATCTGATGCCTGACTAGAAAACATTGAGAATGGAAGACCTAAGCGTACAGTATGTGTTCAAACACGCTCCCTACACACATACTCTACTCACCTGAAACAATGTTTGCACTTGTTTTTGAATTGTTGAAATGTATTTGGTTTTCCTGCGTCTTGTTTTACAGCTGCCACAGGATTAGTCGCAGCTTACTGCAAGACTTCAGGTTCAGGAAGTTGGGAGGGGCTCCTTGCTCTTTGGACTATGATCCAAAGGCTGGAGTGTAAAATAACCAGTTTGGTTTTTCCTTGGATTAAGGACCAGCTCTCAGAGTCAACATCCCTGATTTGACTAGGGTTCATAAATCATGACTGTCTAGCTGGTCAAAAGTTGTGCAGTGTATCAGAATAGCTTGTTCATTTCGTTAGCACCGGAGGCTTGGAGTCAGACGCCGTGTGATGAGACGGATAATGAGAACGTGATTACATCACAGAAGGAACCGAGACGATCAATGACAGCAGCCTGCAATCGATACCTGTGCTTTGGCCGGCCTCTATCTTCTCCACAGCAGATAATCCTAGAGCACTGATCTAAACACCATCTTATAAAACAGCACTACAGTACACAGACAGAGGAAAGCTGAAACACAGATTCAAAACACAGATACAAAAAAATGTAAACCGTTTTATATCCTACTATAGAAATGGTCTTATTGGTGTAGTATGTGTGGTCTGGAGTCGCATCGTAAAAGAACACACCTAAGAGAGGTGGGGCGAGTTGGTCTGTCTGTTGCTATCTACCGTCATTACATCAACACTGGTGATTTTACTCCCTCTTTTTTAACTGACAAAACTCAACCTCACAATCACGATGGAGCTAAGGGAAGGTTCAGAGGTCTGTCCCTCCAACTTAATAAAGCCTCTGTCAGATGAGACTTTAGTGTCAATTATGTGATTGTTTACTTCTGCCTGCCGCACTCCATTGTCACTGGATCCATCCAGAGCCTGGTCTTAAACCACTTTGGAGAGACATCAAAATTTCCCATCCAACCTGAGCTTTAGGGTATTCAGAAAAGAATGGAAGATATTCCTAAAACCAAGATGTGCAGAGCTCGTATCGTCTAAACGAAGAATACTAGAGGCTGTAATTGCGGTCAAAGGTGCTCTAACAAAGAACTGATTAATGTTTGAATACTTTTTCTAAATATAATGTTTTCATTTTATATCTATGTAAACATAAATAGTCTTGAAATTATTTGTATATATTGATCAGGGGGGAAAGTATTAAGTCTGTTTTAGAATGATGAAAAAGTAACAAAAAAGTAATTTAGGTTAAAGCTTGATGTTAGTATTGCAAAGTAGTCACAGGTATGAGAAATACATTTCACACAGTGACTAATCAGACACTTAAGCGGTTTAAATATGCGTCAAACCGCTACAGAGCGTAGACACTAGTGTCTGCACGCACTTCCATGTACTAAAGTAAATAAAAGGGTGACGAGTTAAATGAGCAATCAGTGCATCTTTTTAACAGAGGCCTGATTGCCATTTCATGTTTGACAGAACTTTTTATGAACCGTCATAAAAAGATTTGGTGTCCACCAGTTTTCGAAGATGAAAGCCTGTAAAAAGAAAGGTGAGCTTGAAGGTCTGAACCTGATGTTCACATACAGCTTGGGTCCAAACTGGCACTCAACTCTCCGTTGAGTGCACTCCTGACCAAGGCCCATAGCTGCCCTTTGGGAATAACTCACACAGTTCACTTACAGTCCACAGACAGTTCACAGTCCACAGACGATAAAAACAAGCGAACAAACTGAGCCTTTGTTAAGGTGCAGTTTTAGTGAGAGATTATATTATTCCGTGGAGGGGTGGTCGCGTTGAGGGGGCTTAGGTGAAGCGCTGAGGGTGGGGGTGAGGAATGACTGGCAGGGGTCACTGGGAAGGTGTGACTGGAGAGTTGCAGCACTGTCTGGGTCTAATCAGCCCACCACTATCCAGGCTCATCCTTCACGGAGCCATTTGACGTCTCCCTTCAACACCTGCTCAGTGCTCTGTTCTCTGCACCCGGCTTCTCCGGTCTCCTACTCACTGAGCTGGTCTGTCAGGGAACATTCCAAACCAATGCCCTATTTAGTGCACTTATTTTGACCAGGGCTCAAGCATTTGGGAGTAATTCTTAGTTTAAGCCCCAATAACTGCCTCAATCTATTAGCATAAACCACTCCACTATCAGTCACTAGCCTCATTATCTTTTGTTTTTGTTGTTTCCACTTTTGCTGTCATCAAGATCATTTACTTGATGATGTTTTAGCAGATATTACAAACATGCAGTCAGTGACTCATGAAGTTAATGGTTACTTGCCTTTGGTTAATATTTTAATCAATTCGTAAAATATTGGACCGATGGTATCTTCAGACGGCATGAGCAATACTTTGGAATTAGTCCAAGACAGTGTAGAACATTTCCTTCAAGCTAACTTCTGACAAAAAGTGGAATCTGATGACAGATGTGTTGATGCTGAAATGACAGAAATCTTGAACATGAGTGTTAAAGACCATATATAGACTTGTGTTTGGCTAGCGTGTTAGCATTCCATGATGACGAGCAGATACTTGGTTGGTTAGTGTGGTTGGCATGGCGAATCACCTATTCCAGTGACATTATTAAACTATGTGGGTGTTTGACTTGTCGCTAGGATTATTTAACTAAAGAGGGAATAATAACCTCTATTTGATAGGCTTGAGGTGAAATGGCGCAAACTTCAAGGACTATGGATCTTTACTCAGATAATGTCGAAGCAGAGTTTGCATATCCCGATTTTTCCTGTCTATGCAATTATCAGGTGTGTAGTGTCTTATAATGTCCATTGCACAACAGAATGATTGGATTTCCTAAACATGAGTCATGTGTTTTGCCCTTTATTTCATGGTATGATCGCCATACATCTAAACACAAACATCAAAGAGCAATATCATCAGAGAAACACAGAGTTTAATTAACCATATGTCCCAAGGAATCAATAACTTAGTTTGACATATTTCCGACACGCCCCGTGTAGGAATTACGAATGAAATTGAAATGGTGCACATGGAATGTGATGTGTCAACAGTACTGGCATTGCTAAAGACACACTATTCGAAACTTTCTCTTCTACTGTATTTTTTAGAGGGTTTGATATGTTATTAGTAAAAGCTGCAGCTTCTTTTCCTGGTGTCTGCACAAAATATTAAATGTGACATAACACTGAACATAAATGGACAAGTATTAGAGCGTAATAGTCTAAAATGGCTCTATTGACATACCTGAGGAAATATCCTTTGCCACCCCTCTGGCCAATTAAACCCACCCCCTTAATCATGACACCATGCCCCTCCACCATTCCCACCATCTGAGTTCAGCCTGTTTCATAGTTCAAAGTGGTTTTGCTTGTCTAGCCTTGGCGCTTAATGTTTAAGTATTGGGAGCGGCTTCAGCGAGCAAATAAACGTCTTTGCAGACTCTGTGACAGACTGAGAGCAACAATGGAATGGTACTGTTGTTGTGCAATCTCTATTGTAACTGGCATTCAGGGCATTATTGTGTGATTGTATCATGTTAAGTGATTCAAATACAGAAATAGAAAGACATCAGAACCAGGGGAAAGGTTCTAGAATACCTAGCATCAGTATACCAGTTTTGCCTTTGGAGATTGTCAAAGGTTTAGGACAGGATGAAAACCTTCCAATGTTCGAGACTCACCTGCTAATTCACACTATGAACTCCGGAGATTATTTTCCATTGAATCGAATTAGGAAAGCTCTTTTTTGCAAACAACAAGAACAGAGAACTAGGTTGCAAAGGGTGTGTGTATGCGTGATTATTTGGCTGCCTTAATCCATCAAACAGAGTTTCAAAACCTCAGACAGGAGGAGGAATTAGACCAGTCATGGAAGGACTTACACCCAGCAAAAGCTCTGTTCAAATTCTTCCCTTCTACCACACCACATGCTTGGTTAATACTCTATCGGGTGAGGTTAGCCACCTGTATTTGTTTGATTGGAGACTCAAGAAATGAAATCAAGATTCTCCATGCCGGCTCTAACTAATGCTGGGAGAACTTCTAGGGAGGTATTTTTGTATGGCTGATCCATGTTAGATGTTTTCAATCCAAGCCCGTAAAATACGGCCCGTGCTATGGCAGATTATCTAAGCTTAAGGTATTATATTGAGCAATGAAAATCGCACCGATTCCTGATATTCCCGTATGTAGGCAATCTACAGATGTCAGGGACAACATTGTAGACCTACCCAAGGCTGGAATGGGCTACAAGACCATCACCAAGCATATTGGTGAGAAGATGACAACAATTGGCGCGTATATTTCCAAATGGAAAAAACAAAAAATAATTGCCTTCGGACTGGGGCTCCACGCAAGATCTCACCTCGTGGAGTTTCAATTACCATGAAGGTTGTGAAGGTTGTGGTCAGATGAGACCAAAATCAAGCTATTTGTTATCAACTTAACCTGCTGTGTTTGGAGGAGAAAGAATGCTGCCTATGACCCCAAGAACACCATCCCCACCGTCAAACACGGAGGTGGAAACATTATGCTTTGGGGGTGTTTTTCTGCTAAGGGGACAGGACAACTTCACCAAAACATCCCACCAAAGGGATGATGGATGGCGCCATGTACCATCATACCTTGGGTGAGCACCTCCTTGCCTCAGCCAGGGCATTGAAAATGGGTCTTGGTTGGGCATTCCAGCATGACAATGGCCCAAAACACATGGCCAAAGCAACAAAGGTGTGGCTCAAGAAAAAGCACATTCAATTTGATTTTAGATTAGATTCAACTTTATTGTCATTGGACTGTACAAATGCAGTTTGTATCTAACCAGAAGTGCAAAAGAGCAGTGCAAAAACATATTTGTTGAGTTGAATGTGAGGATGTGCAATTGACATGGATAAGTAAATGTGCAGGTATTCAGTTCAACGATGTAGCAACTTGCAGATGTGCAGAGGCAACACCAGCGGAGAACATCTGTGCAAGTGGTAAACGAATAGTACAAATGATAAGCATTGTGCAAATGGAAGATCAAGTAAAGAAGTTAGCAGTGACTATCGATCGGCAGCAGAGCGACGTTGTACCCGTGGCACAGTTGTATGGAATGCTCTCGACCGTGGAACAGTAAAGGTTTACCAGGATAGTAGTAGATAGGTGCAAGGGCGCCGTAAAGGGGTGGAAGGTTAGGACGATTCTAAGGGCCCAGGCTGATTTAGGGCCCAGAAGAGCAGACCCCCTTTTTCTTTTCTTATTTATTTTCTCTTTTTTATGCATACATTAAATGTGCTAGGGCCCCTCATGAACTAAATGTGTATTTTGTCCGTTTTGACCATAGATTTAATATTTAAAAAACAAATAATGTATTTACTGTTTCAGTCACACCCCTCCCCCTCACAATGGTTAATTCCACCTGCGCTGTCCGAGCTACAATCGCTAGTGTAGCGTGTAGCGTCTCTTGACTTTTGCTTATTGCACTTGCTATGATGCAGCGCAAACAGTGACACACGCAGGCATCTCACATCAAAAGTCAGGGCATCAAAAACGGAAAGAAAAGAAGGAAAGAGAAGACAGAGAACGGCGAAGTCGACAGTATGTCACACAGTTTTTCAAAAAGAAAGGTAGTTTGGCCTATTCCTGTATTCCAAAACTTTCAGAGTTACTTATTTGTGTTGCTACATGACCTGTTTTTATCTAGCTAGCCTAGCTTAGTAAAATAATAACTGAATTATGATTTATATCCAACAATAATAACATCTCTGCTGTCTCCGGGTTATCATGTCTCGAAGACACCATCTAAGTTTCCATCCAATTGTCAATCAAATTTCCTGAAGTTCGATAAAAAAACTAATGCGAATAAAGCTGGTGACAGTGCGTTTCCATCAAACGGCTTTACAGCGAATAAAAACCTGTGCGTAATGACGTTACATGCTGTTTTGCGATCAAATTGAATATCGAATTGATTTGAGACATTTTAAGGTGTTTCCATTCATTTTCGTACTGAATCGCACAACATTCAAGCTAACTTTTGCGAATAAAGTTTTGCTAGACAAAATGGATTGCGCCATGATCTACTAACACATGATTCATATTGCACAAGTTGTAATAGTGCTTATGTGCCAGCTGATAGCGACGAGTCCGACATATCAAGCTATAATAAGAAAACAATGAAGCTAGTTTCATTCCAGGACTGATTTAATTATGGGTTAGTTCTAGCTGATGTTTCCTGATTGTTCATGTAAAGTATATGTCAATATGTGTACAGAGTGTACATTATGTTCTGTTGTGCTTGTAATTGCAATTGAGATAATAAATGTTCTCCCTTTTATGTAAACAAGTACATATTTCTATTTTTTTCTTGTTTTTGTTGGCTTTGTACTCATCTTTAGACATTTTAACTATACAATGTGCTAAGTATCTTTTTTAAAGTATACAGGGCATGTTTATTGGGTTTAATTTTATCTGTAAAAAATGTAGGGGGCCCAGAAATGTTGGTTTCCATAGGGCCCAGAATTTCTGGCGGCACCCCTGGATAGGTGGGCCTTTTTGAGCTTCCTTGAAAATGTCCGTTTTTGACCAGGGTTGTGGTGTTGAGGGACCAGGATAGGTCGTTGGAGACGTGGACACCCAGGAATTTGAAGCTGGCCACACGTTCCACTGTGGTCTCATCAATGAGAACTGGGGCATGTATACAGCTATTTGTCTTTCTGTAATCCAGAATCAGTTCTTCTGTTTTCTAGGCATTGATGTCCAGGTTGTTATCTGCACACCAAGCCACTAGGTGGTTGATCTCCTCTCTGTAGGCTGCCTCGTCATTGGCCCTGATCAGACCAACTACTGTGGTATCATCTGCAAACTTGACATTGGTATTATAGCTGTGTAGAGGTACGCAGTCGTGGGTGAATAAGGTCCTAGAGTGGCCTAGCTAGTCTCCAGACCTTAATCCCATAGAAAATCTTTGGAGGGAGCTGAAGGTTAGAGTTGCCAAACGTCAGCCTTGAAACCTTAATGACTTGCAAAGGATCTGCTAAGAGCAGTGGGACAAAATCCCTCCTGAGATGAGGAGATGCAAACCTGGTGGCCAACTACCAGAAACGTCTGACCTCTGTGATTGCCAAAAAGGTTTTTGCCACCAAATAGTAAGTCTTGTTTTGCAAAGGGGTCAAATACTTATTTCACAGAGTAAAATACTAATAAACGTATAACTTATTTAAAATGCATTATTCTGGATTATTTTGTTGTTATTCTGTCTCTCACTGTTCAAATAAACCTACCATTAAAATTATAGACTGATCATGTCATTGTCAGTTGGCAAATGTACAAAATCAGGGGGATCAGATAATTTCTTTCTTCACTGTATATGTGTATCTGGATGAGAGGTACCAGGTGTAAAAAAAGTAATACTTCAGTTGGAATGAATTTATTTATTTACATTACCTTACAATACCATTTGTCGTCTATTTAAAAATATCCCTTGATACCACGCCCATATCCTTTTTTGTTTTTGTTTTCCTTCTAAGCTTTTCCATTTTTCGACACAGCTCAAAGAAGTCCAACCATGAGGGTACAGCTCACTGGATGACAACCTCAGCTTGCATTTTACCGACCTGCTAGGTACATGCACACCGCCACCTTGCTACAGGTACGAAAATAATTGCTCCAATTAATTTCAAACGACAGACAGCTACTCTCTGGGACAGTGGGTGGAGCTACTCTCTGATGGCAGGGTAGATATTCTTATCATGCAAAGTCTGGTTTTCCTGTTATTTATGATGCGTCTCTGGCATTGTACAGTGATTTCATTTTTTTAATGTATGCATGGAGGAATGTGTCTGACATTGTTGGGATCATGGGTGAGTGATACATGCATAACGTAATACAAACTAAATCGCTACATTGACAAATCATATATATATAATAAATGTTCAGTAGTGGAGTCACACAAATAATAACAATTTATAAAAATTGTGGAAACTGATGTTTAGAAAGACACACCGCACCCCGAGCAGGCAGTGTGCACGCTAGGGAGGGCTCAGCGACAACTCATCAGAGACTGAGCAATCGCGAGGTGAGCAACTGACAGTGTGCATGTAGCTGATTGAGTAACTAGAGTGCAAAGACACACATAGCTGCTCACTATGCTGCCCCCCACTCTGGGCAATGCTTGACCAGTATGAATAGCCACATAGAGCTGCCTGTCACTAGCCAGGTTAAAGGGAGCTGTGAGGAGATATATGACCACTGGAAGAACTGATGAGTCATGCTCTACCACTACCATTTACAGTGGATTAATCCATCACATGAATCCGCGGTGCTACGCAATTCATAATGCCCTCATTTCCTTCCTCCTCCTTAATGATATCATCAAACTACTTTAATTTTTGAGATGTCACTCTCTGCAGCAGACAGCATAGGCCTATGCTACTGCCAGGTAGTCAATGGAGAAGTTAAACTGATTTTGAGAGTGTTCTCTAAATGGGTTTTACCTCCCCATAAACACTTCTGAGCATCTGGACCGTCCAGAAAATTTCACACCCCCTTCCTCAACACACCTGTTGACGCCCGAAAGCAGAATAAACTTGACCTTGTGTCGGTTTTTGCTATTTTTCCCACTGCTGTTTTTTGTACAATTCATCCATTTAGCACAGACGCTTATCCGGCGTAACTTACAATATGTGTGAAGGGTACTAGAGAGGCTGATTCCGGATCTGTCAGTACCTCGGGGAGACATCACCACTGTAGCCGCTGTGCTGTGTCAGCGCTGGAGGGAAAGATCCCAGGTAGCGGCGTAGCCCTCCTATTTTGCTGTAAGGGTTGCATTATTCATGGATCCAGTCTGCATAATTTACATTTCTTTTTGTCTTTGTTACCATCACACATTTAGTCAACGATTTGCAGAAGCCTTTACATCCTTCTCCTGACTGTCACCATGCCGACGTTGTTTCGACAGTCAGCGGTACTAGCTGCTACCCCCCCAGCCCCAGTGATGACATAGTGGCAGGGTCTCAGTTCTCCACCGGCCTCTCCAATCTCCACCAGACTACACGTCCCTCTGTCCTTGCCAGTCTGGTATATACAGTATATATATATATATAGCAGCGGGTGGTACCAGAACTCCTGTTGACTGACAGTGACCTCCCTGGTCTGAGGTCCAGGCGAGTCCTCAGTATGTTTGCTCACTACATCCCAGCTCACGGCTACTGAAATGTGTCTTCTGCCCGTGGGGGGCTGAGATTGTCCCGTCAATGTGCAAACAAAGTAACACGGGATGCTTTTAGGATGTGCATAAAGACATACAGGGATAACCAGGTTTTATTTCCACTCTGTCCGGCTTGGTGCTCTGCCAGCTACACTGGTCATCTGTTGGCAAGAGCTTCATCATGTTCTGGGGCACACAAACTGGCAGGGAGCTTCACCTGCCCTGACTAGCCAAGTGTGAGCCTGGCATGGGCCACAGCCGCAGGAATGGCAGTGTTCAAGGTTTTAATTTGACCATGCCCTGTCTATCCTGTGTTTTCAGAATTGCACATGTCCTTTGCACATGACCAGGATAAAACACGGGACACAATGACACGGCAGCAACTCATTTCATTTCCTTAGACCCAAAATACCATTATAAACCAATTGTTCACTCTGAACATATTACAGCAATATTAATTCTATTTAAAGCCATTTTTATGAATAATCTGCAAATGCCAAGTAATCCATTGTTTGTTCCAGCCAAATCAGCACCTACTTACTGAACAAAGGGTTTTGTAACTACATTCAAACTTTAATTCAAACAAGTCCCAGTTATATATTGATGAAAGACATTTTTTAAAAACACCATCTCTGTGTGGAAGCTCAGAAGTCATCTATAGTTCAGCAGAAAATGATCACTAGATCAATACATTGACTTTTTTTCTCATCCAGAAGCGACCATTGGTACACAACAAAATTGTCATATGTAATGGTGACTATCTTAAAAGAAGGCCTTGAGCAGCAGAAGCAGTGTTTATATGTCTCCCAAGACAAACAGCCACCATCTTTTAGAGCGGTCCTGCAAACGTGTGAAGACAAGAGAAAGTAAGACAATTACGCGCATACCTCGTCTGCTGCCATGGACCAGTGAATACAGTGGTTACCATGGCTTAATCTGTCACTGAAGTGGACTTTGGGGGACAAGCTTTGTGGTCTGATCCCTGGCCCAAACAGACAGCAGCGCGTTTGTGTACACTTGACAAGCCAATTCCAATAACCAATGGCCCAGGATGTTGGAGGAAGAAGTGGCCCGGGATAACACCCTCAGAACAGGCTCTTCCCCCTAAAACATAATTCAACCCAAGACAACATTTTGTACTGATCTGGTTTTACCCATATGTTTTGTATTATGAAAATTGACATAAGGAAATTGATTAAGATAGATATATATTCCATTGTTTGCCTTGGTGTTATAAGTTTAAAGTGAAAGGTATGCGTTTTCTGTGTTAATTTTTTTATTTTTTTTTAATGCTAAGATTGAGATTCAAAATCGATAGGACTATACATACACACATCATTAGTGAGCTGAAATAAAGGAAATTTTAATTCAACATTTTCATGCAAAGGGATTGCATCAATGTAACCTATACACTCGCAATGTAGGTTTCCATAAGCAAGAGCAGTAGCGTTTCTGTAATGACCATTTGGCGCATGGAGACCACGCATTACGCATGCGTCATTACCACAACAAATAACACATTTGATTTTCAATTTGACTTGATTAGTGAATTTTGTCCAAATTAAATTACCTTGATTTCTTGCAACTCGAAAATAAAGTTTAGATGGCGGCTATAAAACGTGACATGCACCCACATAGTCTGTGTCCACTGTGGCTTTAATGGCCATGGCGAATTTATTTTGTATTTTTTAAACATTCACTTTCATAGGATGTCAAGCAGGCCAGTTTAAATATTAATGCAACCTCAGACTGAAACTTGTATTCTGTTTTTAACCGAAATGTTGAATATTCTGCTGAAACTAAAATGATTAAAGTTACTAGAGGTGACAATTAAAATGTGTTTATTCAATGCACATTTAAGACTAAGAGTTTATTCTATATTATATTATCTATATTTTACAATCGGTTTGAAATCTAATTCAAATCTAACAACCAACCCATATTTAGATTTTCCAAAGTTACATTTTGTATAGGCCTACCCTAATGACCGTCTATACGCAATGTAAACGGCAATACAAAGACGTGTCATAGATATGCTATTGTACAACTTTTTGAAATATTTTGCGTAATTCATGCATTTTATCATGAAATAATTCCTGCCAGAGACTCTTAGAAAGTGACAAACACAGTCACAGGCACCCGCATAGATATTTCCCATGAAAGGGAAGTCAGTGTGTACAAAGTTTATCTAATAATTCTAGACACAAATCCCCCACACTAAGCACATGACATATCAACATAGGCCTAAAGGCTACTAGTTTTCTTTTTTCGCAACTGGGAATCGTGTTTTAGGTTTAGGAACCCAGATTATTATTATTTTGGTGTAATTGATGTTTTCCCATAGAGCACAGGCCCTCCCTTCTAACCCACCCTTCAGGTGGAAAACACATCTTTTTTTCACTCTTTGTGGAATAAAATCGGATGGGTTTGTCCAAGCGAACCAATCAGGTCCCTCCCCTGTCATACATCGCCTGCTATAATACATAGCAGTAAAAGCGGTCTGCTCGCACAAGCGCCAGTAGCTCCACTACGCAGAGATTTGGTGATTTTCAAAATTTTCCCTCCCTCGATTTTTTCCATGATCATTTTGCACATAGGCTTTAATTTCCGCACCTGCCACGGTAGTGATCGGGCACCGTAGCCTCCAGACGAACTAGAGGAGGAGACAAGGACATAGTGGAAGCAAGCAGCGCGAGGGGAGGGAGGAGAGATAGAACCGGGCGCCCGGTTGATAACACACTCAGGATCCGAGTCATTTAGATTTGATGGACGAAATGCCGGGGTTGACAAGAACCGTTCTGGTCGGGTTGATCTGCTTCTCCTTGGTGTCCTCCGGGATGGGCTGTGGACCGGGAAGGGGCTACGGAAGGAGAAGACATCCGAAGAAGCTGACACCTCTTGCGTACAAGCAGTTCATCCCAAACGTCGCAGAGAAGACCCTGGGGGCCAGCGGCAGATATGAAGGCAAGATCACACGGAACTCGGAGCGATTTAAAGAACTGACTCCCAATTACAATACCGACATTATCTTTAAGGATGAAGAGAACACCGGCGCAGACCGGCTCATGACACAGGTAACACGAATACCTTTATAATGAAGCGCATCTTGTAGCACACTGTTTTACAACCGTTTACATTGGGATAAAGGTTGTCCAAAACAAAAAGGGACATATTCAGATCTGAAGTGTGGTTTAGTAGATGTGTAAAAAGGTTTCAATCTTAAGCATCGCACTTTTGTTAAGGCGAAACCAGAGCGGAGGAACATTGGCAGACCAGAAGGACAGGCGGCCTTGATGATTGAGGCAGTTTATTTGAAATATTTATGGGATTCTCTCTCCTCTCATCATATCTATATTTGTCTCAAGACCTTGTGTGGTGCGGACTTACATCTGCTGTCTTTGAAAAACTATGTATGTAAATATTCTGGTGTTAACTCTATGGGATTTTGTTTGCATCTTGGTTAAATTATATCTTAATACAGTCAACTGTAATGGTATCCCAGCGGTCTTATTTATGCATCGCTGGAGCATTCCGAGATACTGTTATTCACTCTCTTGCTTTAGGATTCAGGGTATACTGTTAATTGGCGCATGAAGACATTGACATTTTGATTGGAAATGTTCGGAACACTACTTCATTTAGGGGTCGTTCAATGAGAACAACCTTACTGCCAGTCGCATGGACTGTGCCTCCGGTAATAGGATGCATTTGCTTGCGAAAGGCTGCATTAGTGGCCAACACGAATTAATAACAAGCAACCACTGTAATTTATCAAATAAAAAGGTATAGTCTGCGCTGGCGTGGATGCCTGGCTTGCATTCATAGTCCTTTAGAAGATACAGAAATACAAAATCTGGGTAGCCTGAGTCTCGTGCCTGTATTGCTGCCTAATTTCTATTTGCTTTTTGCTATTGTGGGTGTCTGCTGCACGTTATTACACCGGAAAATGCCACTGAACCGTAAGTGGTGGGATGATGGAGGCGCGCGCCGGACTCCCTGAACCGAAGTGCACGAGCTCGGATTAAATATTCACCCTGCGTGCAGTTTCCACATTTCCTGTAAAAGCTCCATTCCCTTCCTCTAATATATACGTTATCGCACTTCAAATAGTGTCTAAATGGAGATGTATGTTTCCATAACCGTTGGGAACTGCCATTTAAAGGTGTCGTTGAACAGGGAATCGTGCCAAATACTCCGCTATTTTGCGCAACACGCGCTTTCATCATAATTTACCGGCCTTATTTATTGATCGCAATAGTAGATGGCAGGCTACTGCAGGTATTCTTTAAACAATGCGACCAGCCAATCCAAACAGATGAATTATATCGTACGCCTATGTTACGCCGTGTGCTTGGCTGTAATTCATAGAAATTTGAATTTTTTATAATTGGACAGATTTGCAATATCATTTTTACACTCTCTCCTGTCAATTGGCCGGACCTGCGCGGTAGTTATGCGTATCATTTGCACTTCTGACTTTAGTTCAATGGGAAGAGGATGCGTAACCACAGGCGCACCTGCCTGCAACAACAGCAGAAGCAAGATAATGTTACAGCCTACAGACGTCCTATCTGAATATGAATAATTTGACGAGTTCAATGGAGGTACAGCAAAAGATTAAGAGCCAGCCTATACAATGGAGGTACAACATATAAGAGCTAGCCTATACAATAGAGGTACAGCATATGATTAAGAGCTAGCCTATACAATGGAGGTACAGCATGTGATTAAGAGCCAGCCTATGGAGGTACAGCATATGACAAAGAGCCAGCCTATACAATAGAGGTACAGCATATGATTAAGAGCCAGCCTATATGGAGGTACAGCATATGACTAAGAGCCAGCCTATATGGAGGTACAGCATATGACTAAGAACCACCCTATACAATAGAGGTACAGCATATGACTAAGAACCAGCCATCGCAAGGCTTGTTGTGCGTAAAGATCGAGCCAGTAGGCTACGATGGGAACTGCGCTAAAGCTGTCTGCAGGTGTACAGGAACTATACGAGTATGACGCTAAATGGGATCGATTAGTGGAATATAGCTCAAAGTTTAACTCTGTCTTAAACAAACTTATTTCAACGGAGATGAAACGTGTCTGTTGTAATTTCCTAAATGTAAATCAAACTCCACTTAAGGTGATGATGACTATAAAAGCGTGATGCCCCCAGGCTGCGTAAAGCCGTGCGCTTAACTACAAACACAAGTTCATTTAGAAGTTAACGAGCCCGTCACTTTACAGACTTGTTTTGACCCCACAGCGAATATAAACCTCACATGGTCGTCTGCAGCAGGTACAGCCTAATGTGAATAGAATATAGCCACGCAAACGAGGCGAAATCGAGATGGAACAGCGGGTTGTTTGCACTGACAGGTACCTGATAAGTGTTTCTTTTAAACAATTCATTTGTGCGCAGATTAAGAGGGTTTGTTCAACAACTTCAGTCTCCAGCACAAAGCGCGGCCGGATGGATCCTGCTGAGCTTCACGGTGGCTGAACAGAATCGGGCTTGATTTGCGGCACACGACCCGATGAATTAATAAATAGTTTAGGCTTCACGGCTCTTGACTCTGACAATCCTACTTAGAATGTGGAGATGGTTGTGGCATGGCCACTTTGTATTTTTCTCCAGGAATGCTACAAGTGCGAGGTTAATATTGGTTTGTGACAGGGTTAGACTAATTGAGAGGAGAGGAGGATGTCTAGGGAGTCGTTACAAAGTATAGGAATAGGATGGAGCGAGGCGGACTACGTGTTATAGCTGTGTTTATCACGAACTCTATACAACATCTAGGGGTGAGAACCAAAACACCTCCATTTGAGTAGTCCTGTCACGTCCGAAAGAACGTGCGCGACAAGAATAATGAAACTTTCCCTTTCGATGTCATGAAAAGACTCTTTGTGATGTTTTATATGACATATTGGTTAAGTGTCGAAAGAGTTGTCTTGGAGAAGGCCAAGCATCTACACTAAAGCATCTAAGATGGTTTAGGAAGTGCAACATTTGCAATTAGGTAGACAAACTCTTTTGCAACTCGGTTATATCATAAATCCCAACAACAATGTTATTACCTAATTTATTGAGTATTAATAATATTTGTATAAATTATTAAAAGAAAACACATTGCTCGCCATTGATTTCCATAAAGTGATATGTTAAAAAAGTGATATGTTAGGGATACAATAAATATGTATCCCTAAATAGTTCCAGCATTTTGTTTTACTGGATAGTCAATCACGTTAGAATATCTTAGAGTGAGAGAGAAAGAGAGATTGTGAGTACAAATAGGCCATATACCTTTCCAAGAACCAGATCTATATGTTTCAGGCCACTGAAGCGAATGCAATGCGTAATAAATGTTTCATTAGAATCTACCATCGACATTCTGAGATGGACCATCTAACGTTATTTTTTACGTATAGGACATTCGAGCAGCCATTCAAATTGGTGTTTGGCGTACGTACAATCTTATGTCAGATACAATATTCAGAACACCATGAAAATATTGAGGTTCACCAGGTGTAATGACACGTGAAAGTTTACTGGTTAAGGGATCTGTGGGGGGCTTGTATGTGGTGTGTACCTAGTCTCAGATCATACTTTTCTGGTCAACAGAGTGACCTTTAACTATATGACAACGACAAGATAGAATCATAGCTTTGGCCTCTATTATGGTCTAGCCCCTTACACTTACTATAACAGCTTTAGCTTTGATCCTAATGTAGGTAACCCCAAATCTGACACTGACTGCAATGAATAGTAAATATGATATATTAATAACCAAATGTTTCCTTCCTTCAGAGATGTAAAGACAAGCTGAACTCCCTAGCTATCTCCGTTATGAACCAGTGGCCAGGGGTAAAGCTGCGAGTCACGGAGGGATGGGACGAGGATGGGCACCATTTCGAAGAGTCGCTACACTACGAGGGAAGGGCTGTGGATATCACAACCTCCGATAGAGACAAAAGCAAATACGGGACGCTGTCCAGACTAGCTGTGGAGGCTGGATTCGACTGGGTGTACTACGAGTCTAAAGCCCATATCCACTGCTCGGTCAAAGCAGGTGGGTGTCAAGGAGAGCTGGTTGTGCCCATTTCGGACCTTCGATTTAATCATTTAATTTTGCTAAACTCCAGTTGATGAGGCTACAGTAAACATCAAACCTCAACAAGATGTTGAAGTTGTAGGCCTGTTCCTGGCTGATTATGATAAATGATACTGAAACCCCGTATAAAGCAACAAGCTACTCCAGTAGAAAAAAATAAAAAATATTGTAAAAAATATTTGATTAGAAATGTTCTGTTATATCTTGTTCAAATTACATATTTAACTTTTATTCACTCGTTATAAGGTGAACTTGCATAATTTTATTAAAGGCCCGTAATTTATATTTCTTATACATCGAAATGTATATTAAAATATAGGCCTACTCTATAACAAACGTGTAAATTCGTTATCTTGTGTACATGGGGGGTGTCCACCAATAATAGACCTTATAAAGGATTATTTCATGATCTTACATCGCCCCACACTGTCTCTCTCATGCAATCACGACCAATTGTTTAACAAACCAATTTTTATAAATGGAATGGTATTACTGAACGTGTATAATTGTATGTTTTGTTACGTTTTAGTATATTAACTGACTTTGGATATATAAGACAGAAGGTTATTTCAGGTATAATAAATAGCCCAACCTTACATATTTCCTCTGTTTTTTTACAAACACAATTTTTCGATCGAAATAATCTTTGGATTATTTTTGTTATTACATTTTCTGATTAAAAAAAGATCGAGTTCCTAAAACAACGAAGGAATACCTTTTCACTTTGCGATTTCAACGTAATAACAAATCATCTTGTTAACATTCAACACACACGTTTTGAGAGTCTTTGTCATTGGGGGTCATGCGACTCTAGCAAAGGGATTTGGATTTAGCAATGTTGAATTCGTCTGGGGCAAATCTGTTTTTCAGTTGTCACCTTATTTCATGCCCCGGAATCTTAACAGAAGATTAGATGTATAATTTCCGAGCGGGACGGTTCTATTCTGTGGCTGTGTGTGTTTACTGACCAAGACAGGAATGTGAAGAGGTCTCCCAAGGTCCGAATTATTGTCAAGATTGACAACAAAGCGGGAGAGAGGTGGTAAAAGAAGGGACATTGATGTTGCTCCACGGCAAGCATTTAGAGTCTGGGCCCTCATTTAAATTCAAATCTACATCTTGAGAGGCTTGGAAAAGTGGCTCCACTGGGTAAATAGTATTTGCGGCTCTCTTTTTCCCCCCTGAGAGTAGACTATGTGTGTGAATTGTCACATAGAGGTTTCTGCACCTGAGCAAATATAGGAAGAGTAGCTGGGAAAGGCGTAAGTGTTCTTTTCCAAGAGTGGCTTGGTCCACAAGCTGATTTGGAATGACAATGTCCGCCCTTTATTGGTTTTTAATTAACGTCCGAGGAGCCAAGGCTTTCGGGGTTTTCTCATCTCACACAAGAAGCAGCCGCAGTTTTTGTGAAGGAGTTACACATTCACATCACGCCTAATGAAAGCATGTGGCTCGGTGTTTTTATATGCGGGAAAATACAATGCAACCTCTATGATGTCGAGTGGAATTTTGCTTGAATCATAAAACATCCAATTTCAAATTCATCTTTTCCTATAGCCCATGCATATCAATGTATTTTCCACAGTGGTCAGAACAAAACTAATCCTCACCGTGAGATCAAATAGTATATCATTTCTATATGGGCCTGTCCACAATCCCAAAATAACATATTCTATTTTTCAACAGAAAACTCGGTTGCTGCCAAATCCGGGGGCTGCTTCCCAGGGACTGCCTCCGTAACTCTGAAAGATGGTAGCAGAAAGGCAGTAAAAGACCTCAAAGTTGGCGACAAGGTGCTGGCTGCCAACAGTGATGGAGACCTCGAGTACAGCGACTTCATCATGTTCGTGGACCAGGACTCGTCCACCAGAAGAGTGTTTCATGTGATAGAGACTAAAGAACCCACCCAGAAAATCACTCTTACTGCAGCACATCTTCTCTTTGTGGTCAACAACTTCACAGATGATCTCCACAGCATGTCTGCCGTGTTTGCGAGCAATGTCAAACCTGGACAAAATGTGGTGGTCTTTGATGATTCGCACAACCAATTGAAAACGGTCACCGTAGAACGGATTTACATGGAGGAGCGTGAGGGGTCTTTTGCGCCTGTGACCGTCCGAGGAACCATTGTGGTAGACCACGTGCTTGCGTCTTGTTATGCGGTGATTGAAGACCACAATCTAGCGCACTGGGCGTTTGCACCTGTCAGGCTGAGTTTCTGGCTGTCCTCTTTACTTGTCCCAAAAGACTATTACTTCATGCCGAACGCAACCTTACAGGAAGAAGGAGTGCACTGGTATTCCAAGATTCTTTATCAATTAGGAACGTGGCTCTTGGATAGCCACGCGCTTCACCCACTGGGGATGTCAATAAACTCCAGTTGAAACCATACGGAACAGCCAATTAAGACTAATGTAGGACAATAAACAATAGTAGAATAAAAAAGACAAAGGCCCCAGCAGAGTTGGGATATTTATTTCAGTGACTTTTACATGTGTCCCTTTCAAAGAATGAATGGAGCCTTAAAAGTTTTCTTTGAATAATTTATTCATGTGAACTCGCTGGTATCCCACGGATGGATCCCAAAACAGTGTGACCAGCAAATTGTGCAGAATCTATTTTTATATATCTCAAGTAAACCGCAAAGAAAAGAAGACAATGTAGAAAAGGAGAAAACTTCTTGACAAGTTGCAATGTTATGTGCACATTATGTGCAACTGACTGTTATATTTTGGGGTTAAACAAACTTCATGGGGGGTCCATAAATTATATTTTTATACACAGAATTGTAAATTAGATTTTGACAGATCGTTACCGAATCACATTTCGTTATTTGAAATAGTGTAAGATACGAGAATATATTTTAATTTAAATAGTTGGAAAAAGTCATGGAAATCATGTACTGTTTTGTTTATTAAGAATTTTGTTATTTTGAAAACATTTCCTTTAAGTTGTCAGAGTGGGACAGATATTCTGCCTCATGTATAATATTTCCTCTACTTATGTTGTATTTCTTTTTTCTATTTTTCTTTGAGAAATTTTGAAATGCACATTCGGACAATTCAGCAACAGTGTAAGTAGTACAGAACAAAACGTTTCGTTGATAATAAGTATGCCTAACTCCTGTACATGTACTAAAATGTATTTTGCTTTTCATATTTTGTAATAGGGAAATAGTTTTATAGAAATGACATGCGGCAGATGCACAGTTTGGATAGTATATAATAGCGTTCCGGTTAACTTTCGTAACAGGGCGATGCGTCAAAAATGTCTAGAGTTTATTATTTATATGTTTATTACAAAACGAGATAAAGAAAATATTCAAACCTCCAGTTGTTATATGTCTTTTCTCATTACACATATACATTTACATTATGGGCCAATTTGGAAAACGAATAAAAACGAAAATTAAATAATTACACATTCAGTGGCATATATCCGAGGATTTCCCTGGTCTGAATTTTGCGCGTCTTTGCCAGTTTTGGTCCACCGATTTGGGTTGACACTCTGCTTTGAACTGACTAATGTCTGCTTGCGAAATGTAGAGACCCTGTGGCACATTTAACGAGGTTGGCCTTCCGCAAATAAATCCTAAAAAACTTGCAGACAGATTAAACAGCACCTTGTTTGTTGGCCCTAAATCTGCTGGCAGTCTCTGGGCACAGTGGCAATTGAATTTACAGGAAACGTCGTTAAATCAGATATTTGCTCAATCACCATGCAGATTTGACCTCCACACAAAAGTCTGTAAATTCAACAAACAGCGACTGATGCTCTGAAACAATGCGTAAGTATTGCTGTTAGCGGCATATTATTAGGCTATGAATAACACCGGTTGGCGCAAAAGAACCAATATGGTTCAACATTAAAACACCTACAACATTTCCTTAACCAATACGGTTCAACATTACAACACAACCTTTCCTTCACACATTGTGGTCATACAACTTCTTGACAGTCTGGCAAATTAATTGTTGTTAAATCTTTTTAAAATGTTCAACCTTTAGCATTATGAACATCACATTAATAACAGCCATTACAAATAGAAATGAAAACCGCATATGTCGATGCAGCAAAGAAAACGACCTCCAATTTAACTGTTAAAATGCACATGAGCGCCGCCATGCGGTTAGGGCACCTTGAGGGTTTTCCTTCCACATGTTTAAGGTGCCACACAATCACAATGAAACGCACCACATCGACCTTCTCAATTGTCTACTAACTGTTTATTGAACATTCCAATAAAGAGTTGATTGTATTAACCAGTACCCTGTAGGCTATAATAATACATTAAGTGATTTAGTAGGATACATAAAGAAATACAGTAGGGTATATCAAATATGTGTAGCTAGATAGGCGGTTCAATAGTATTGGACATAAGCATACATCATGTATGCCATTTAGTGAAAATAGGAGTAACACACTATACAATATTATTGAAATATGCAGCAAAACGCCATTACTGCTTATGAGTTGTCTGCAGTTCCATGATGCAAATCCCACATTCAAAAGGTGCTCTGTAGGATCGATATCTAGTGACTGTGGAGATCATTTGAGTACAGGGAACATATTATCATGTTCAAGAAACCAGTTTGAGATGATGTGAGCTTTGTGACATGACGCGTGTTCCTGTTAAAAGTAATCATTAGATGATGGGTACACTGTGTTCGTAAAGAAACACTAGCCAGCGGCATTTAAACAATGCTAAATTGGTATCCAGACCCTAAGCGTGCCAACAAAATAACCCTCACACCACTCACACCACCCTCAGCACCCTGAACCGTTGAGACAAGGTAAAATGGATTCATACTTTCATTTTGTTTACATCAAAGTTCGACATCTGAATGTGGCAGCAGAAATTGAGACAAGGTAAAAAAAAAATCAATCTTCTGTCCAATTTTGTTTGGCCCGTCCAATTTGTAGCCTCCGTTTTCTGCTTTTAGCTGACAGGAGTGACAAACGACGTTGTCATCTGATGCAGTATATACCATTTGCTTTAAGGTTTGTCGTGTTGGGCATTCAGAGATGCTCTTCTGCATTTCTTGGTTATAACAAGTGGTTATTTGAGTTACGGTTACCTTTGCTATTACCTGGAACCAGTCTAGCCATTCTCCTCTGACCTCTGCAAGATATTTTTGCCCAGAGAACTGCGAGGAACTCCCAGTTGATCAGCACTTTCTACAATAGTCAACTAGCCTGTCTTGGCACTTTCTTTCTGATTCTGCTTGGTCTGGTGCAGATAGTCTTAACCATGTCTACATGCCAAAATGCATTGGGTTGGTGCCATGTGATTGGTTGATAAAATATTGGTGTTAATGAGTAGTTAAAAAGGTGTACCTAAAAAGTGGCTAGTAACTGTACATACAACATTCAATGTTAAACAGCCTTCATAAAAGATTTTCAAAAAGTTATCATAGTACCAATATGTGTAAGTTGAACAATCTGATGGTAGAATCCATTGCTGGTGTTTGTTTCATACCTGGGTCTCCGGATCACAATAAGTTTGTGTTAGCCCGCTGAGCTGAAAGCTAGGGTTAGACATTCGTTTGAGGATCTAATACAGTTATTCAAATCTCAGCTAATGGAAATTGCAAATATTTGCTCAGGCAGCTCAAGATCCAAAGTAATTTTATATAGGCAAATCATATAGGTTTTCTGAACTTTACTATGAGACCGACTACAGTTCAAGAGGGTCAGGTGGGTTTTTCCACCTTTGCAAATATTCTATTGCGACAGCTAGGCAAGCAAAACTTTTATTTGTTTCTACACCCAATGCTATTACCCTATTCTAGCCATTGTGCTCTTAGCAAGAAATCTAACCTCTTAACCGCTATTACCTTAAAAACACAGTGCAGTCCAAAAAAATCTCTATATTGCACAACAGCAAGTACAAGATGTAATTAATGTTTTTGGGATATGGAAACAATAGTGGTTAAACATCATACAATAACATATGATGGTTAAAATACAATGGACATATGATGACCTATTATCTTTAGACTAAGAAATCTATCAGGGGAGATCATTTTGGACCTGGCCTTATCAAATGTGGAGCATCCCTTATTGCTGCACTAACCCATATTTTTAACTTGACGTTATCTTTAGGACTTATTCCTAAATTGATCATTGATAAATATGAAGCTTCGCACTTTCTTGGCCAAAAAAGGTTTTAAGATCTCATCATAGCACTGTTACTGCCTCTACATAGGTTATGAATGATCTAGCAAATGCTCTGGATGCTAAATTAACTTGTGGATTGACCGCAACTTTTTATTTAAGAAACTTACTAATGAGCTTGTTTAAAAGCTTTAGTGTAAAGTGGGTTTCTTTTTCAGAAACAAGTCTTGCTTTCCTTAGGGAACAGGAGACAAATTGTTCAGTCAACTTTAATGCCTGTGCTAGACTATGGGGATATTATAGCAAACTGCATCTGCTACTACTCTGAAGCTGCTTGACTCTGTTCATCATAGTGACCTATGTTTTATTACTTCATTGAGTTGTCATACACATCGCTGTATCTTATACCAGAAAGTTGGTTGTGCCTCTTTAAAAGTCTGTAGATCCCTCCATTATTCTATTTGGTTATTAAAAGCACTACCCCACAAGCTCTGGTATACCTAACATCACTGTTGACACCTAGATTATCTTATTTTAAGGCTAGATCCCAGAGTTGGATCGTATTGCAGACACCGTTTGTAACTACTGAGTTGAGTTGCTAGGCCTTTAGTTTCAAAGCAATAGGAACAGGAACCATTGTGGTAGACCACGTGCTTGCGTCTTGTTATGCGGTGATTGAAGACCACAATCTAGCGCACTGGGCGTTTGCACCTGTCAGGCTGAGTTTCTGGCTGTCCTCTTTACTGGTCCCAAAAGACTATTACTCCATGCCGAACGCAACCTTACAGGAAGAAGGAGTGCACTGGTATTCCAGGATTCTTTATCAATTAGGAATAGTATCCAATCATTGTTTCATCTGGGTGCCTTGGTGTCCATGGGTCAGTTTAAGAAAAACATGTTAGAGTTTTATAGTGGGAATTGGTTTTGTTTTTATTGATTGTGATAATTATTGTCAGTATGTCTGTATTGGTCTTTAATTGTTATTGTATTTGTGAGTTGATGTTCCCAGGGCACGCATTAAAATGAGACCTCTGTCTCAATGTGTCTCTCTGGTAAAAAAAAGTTGAATAAAATGAAAGATAAATAAACAAAACAAGCTTTAAATAACAAGATGGCATGGGCAAGAGTTTCTGCTCTCATTGGTAAGGTCATTATGTAGTAACTGGTAAACCTACGCACCAAACTCCGACATGCCAACACTGGGCACCTCTTGATGAGACGTTCTTCTTGACAATGTTTCAACCATTGTTTAATAGCATCATGCAACATTACAAGCAAACTATGGAGAAAGCCTACTGCACCCTATTGACTCAGACCCACTAGCAAAGTGCTTTCCTGAGAAATACGTTTAGCGAACACACAATAATAGTCCCTTTTAATATCTTGTGAAACTTTGGTGAAAAACAGCAGAATTGAGCGTTCAAAGCAGATCCTGTTATGCTATTCAACAGTTGTGTGATGTTTAAGGTTTGACACCTTCACAGACATGCAAGTTCACATTCATTCAAATCATTGTGAATTTAGCATGTCAATTCAGTGTCCTGAAGGTTTGTTTATATTAATATTACTTCAGGTTATTATATTAAGGAGCTCAATTATCTGTAAAATATGTCATCTATAAAGCCACATTCATGATTTGCTGTCCTAAAGAGAAGCTTTCTGTATCCGATACAAGGCGTAGAGTAAGCAGAAACGAAGCTTAAAAGAGGTAGGTCACTGCAAGAGTTTGACGTCTGAACATTGTTGCAACACGACCAGGAATTTCAACTCCCTTCTCTCGAGTCGCCAACATTGTGCGTTGTTGTTTATATTGTGCGGTGGAAACTTCGTATAGACAAAGCGGCATGTCTCCTGGAGAACGTTGACCTTGGGTCTCGAGCAGACACAAAAGCAGCCGAGCGAAAGCATTCCAGCAAGCAGGTAAATAAAGTGCACTAATCCCTGTGGGGGCCTCACGTCTGCCCAGTGAAGTTTCAACAACAGTTTCAACAATTGGTGACATTTGCAAACATGAGCAGTCGTCTAGCTTTTTGGAAAACCCACCAAGGTCTCCAAAGGGTTATGTTGCTGCATTGGCAGCTTAAAAATTGACATTTGCAGATACATTTCTGAGAACTATTATGATAAGTGTACATGCTGTTGCCAACAACCACTAGGTGTCTCTGCTACACCTTAAATGGTGGAGTGTAAGACACTGAAAAAGCACATGTAAAAAAACAAATTAACTCAACCTATCAAATGCATGTAAAAACATGCATTGTGGACATAACGTATTGACAGCTTATTATCCCTGGATCATAATATTTCCTTTTATTCCAAACTCATAAGAAAACAAATAGACAAAGTATATTTATCATGTTTATTTAAAAAACGTTTTATTATTATTAAACAATTGACATTGTAGCATTAATATTATTATCATTTAATAACAAAATAATTTAATTGTTCCAACTTATTGCATATACAAATGCCTCCAAAGCAAATATTGCATTTTTGAACAACCTTGCATCACAAACTTTAGGTGGTACAATCAAAAAAGGATTAATATTTTTTGTTACACAAATGTGAAACATACAATTTGTTCTATTTTGTCACCCCGAAACTCAATTCATTATTTTGGCCAAATCTTCACAATATAACATTGCACACAATATTACAGCAATATGGTGCGTTTTTCTCGATCCCAGTGGAAGTGAGTGGCTTAAAGTGAGTCTGATCTGAAAACCCGGGTGTCGTCACAGATGTTAACCTCCATCCACTGGGTTAACAAGCAACGATGATCCAGGCTGAGCCCCTGCTTGATGAAAATGGTTAAAAACGGCAGCATCCACCACCACAAGACCACCACCAGCACGAGCCAGCACCTCTTAACTAGCAGAACAGTTGGTGGAGGGTAACAGGTGATGAGTAGGTGGAAAAAGTGTGGCAAAGTGGGGTGGTGGCCCAAAACCCATGTGGAAAAATGAACTGAATTATCAACAGACGGAAAGAGTCCATCATGTTCTTGTTGTACCTGCAAACCAATGAAGTGGTGTTAGCATTCGGGAACGGAAGCAGTTGGCTGAATCAAAGCCGTGAGAGAGTTTGGCCAGGTTTTTTTACGAAGACTGTCAGCGCCAAATGTCTTGAGATGTAGGAGATTAATTTAAGATAATTCCCTATATAATGACACAATTTTAACTGAGCAGTAAATGTATGACTTTCCACGTTTGCCCAAATGTATATGGTTGTAGTGTCAACAAATAAAAAATGTAAAAAAGGTATGTTAAAGAACCTCAATTCGACAATTCCTAATTACATGCTATCAAAAAGCAACACAAGGCAGCAACATTCCCAAGTATTAGCGTTAATCTAAAAAAACATTGTTAATTTACTAGTTTAAAACCATCAGAAAAAAACTGCAAAACGGAAGTTCAAAATGACTATCAACAAGAAAACTGCGCTGTTGAAAGTATTTGACCAAAAACTGCATTGGCCAAACTCTCTCACTCTCTAGATATTCAAACAACACTGGTCAGGATCCAACCTAAAATGGAGAGAGAGAGTCAATTGTGGTTAATTAGTTGTGGTCCCGGAAACATGAACTTACTCTGGACACGGACACCTAGATGAAGATTGAGAAATATTAGCTGTTTCAAAGGACAGAGATCTTTTATACATCAGGGGTATCTTCAACCAAACTCAATAAATATTTCTTTTGCCATGGCACAATTTCAAGCAGCAAACCTGTAATTGAAACCAAGTTGAAATCCATACATGTTTCAAAATAAAGAATCAAGTGGAAAACAAATGGACGGTATGAGCAGATTAATCAAACGCTATGGAGCATAATTTTTTAGTTAAGAGTGCTCCAATCCTAATGATAAACACCATAATGATCATTATAAGAGTTAATGCAAATACATTGTCAGAGAAAACCCTTAAAAATAAGGTACAAATAGGTCCAATATGAGCCTGGTTTTCTATTATCAGACATAACCTGTCTAATACTAATGCAACTTAGATGGCATTACCAATACTTTGAAAATCCATAGGATTCATTGTATCAATCCAATACAAAAAACAAGTGCAAAGATTAGTTGCAATCATATCATTAAAAAGGCTAGTCTGGGACTTTTGCAATAAGGCCTTTTTTATCTACTTCCCCAGAGTCAGACAAACTTCTGGATGACGGTTTTTATGTCTATGCATGCAGTTTCGTGGAAGTTGCTATATAATGCCGCCGTAACTCTCAACTAGCGTAAGTGAAATGACACAGTCAAGTTTTCAGGCCACTAACCTCATAGTTGGCCCTTTTGACTTCCAGTGATTGAGTTAACACACGTTAGCGCTGACTTGCAAAAATCCTGTGAAAACTTCCTTCACACTGGACACAGATATGTATTGTAATTACAGAGGAGAGTCAAATTCTCGTTGGCACCAATTCACTATGGAGTCTGCGACAGAAAATCTATGTAAATCTGACTCTGGGAAAATAGAAGGGAATCATTGCCAAAAACTCAAACGAAGCCTTTGAGGCACAATGGCTATCAGTTAAAAAAAACTCAACACAAAAGGAACAAAACGAAACAAAAACAGTGAACAGAATCAAACCATGAACGGGGAACATTTACAAACAAAACTAATTGAACTCAGAACCTGCAACCTTCTATAACTTACAAGACCTACAGGAAACTGCACCTTCTCCTGTAACCCCTACGCTTAGAACAGACAAGATATAGAAGATGGCATTTTATGTGCTGTGGTATGTGTTGTGTGTGAACTATGTGCTGTGAGTACATATGCTTATACACTACAAAGAAATATCTAAAAAAGTGCTACAAATGTAAAGTCCTTACCGCAAATGGCAGATTATTAGAACAAACTGGAAATTCTTGAAAAACTGCTAGCCTATGCTAAAAGATACTGGAGACCATATTATTTAATATATCCCCATAGGACCATATATCATTTTCAAGGAGATTTTAAATTATCTAGGACAAGACAGCAAGTGGTGGCGGGGGCAATACCAGGAAACCAAACAATACCTTAAGAAAAATATTGGTTAAAAATGAATGAGAGCTGACTTTAGAAGGCAGTTAGCTACATGGCAAACACAACACACATATCAGACACATGGACAAACTGGGGGCTAAAAAGTGAATCGGCTTCACATACCCATATTTTCATGGTAAATACAGGCCATATTTTATTTTTTTTAATTTCCCTTTAAAACTCCGTCAAATATCTATTAACAAAAAATTGAGGACCAAGCTCTCTTTAGTTTTGGTTCTACATACAAAGGAAACACATAGAATAATTAATGTCAGGAAATCTGTTTTTTATGCGTGTATATATATATATATATATATATATATATATGTGTATATATATATAAAATATATATATATATATAGATGTGGGTGTGTGTGTGTATAAAAAATGTTCACTGGATACAACAAAGCACATCATGAGAAATGAAACAAGGTTTGTTACGGTGTTAAACATTCTGTATAGTTCTACTTGTTGGGTGTACTTGGGTGCACATTTGGTGCGCATTGTTACTAAACACTGATAATGGTTGCCCCCACAACGTCTGAAGCACGAAATGTACAGCTCTGAACAACCTGAATAAAGAAATTGTTGTAATTATACTGCAACTGTAATTCTTTCAAATCACGGAAAGTCTTCCACTTTTAGAAGGAAGTAAATGTCAACAAAAATTAGAAAAAATAAAAACCTCTACATTTCTTATGACACTGAAACACACCATGTTGTCCTGGAATAAATGACTTACTTTTGCCAAATACCTGGTCTCAGTAATGCCACGACATCAATGCCAAATCAAGTGAACTACGGAGAGAAACAAATCCTCATAATATAAAAACTGTGTTGATTTGTGTGTATTCGAGCATGTGCGTGAGCATGCATTCATTATCTAAATAATCAATCGGTGTTTAATAAATGTACTATATTTGCATCTTCTCTTGCAACTTGGTGTTATCAAAATGCAAACCTACGCAAAAACATTGATTGTACAGAAATGCACACCAATCAGTATCACCGTTTCACTATTAAGGTTAACAACAACGTTGAAGAGCCGTCTAGCTGAGCAAAGAAAAACAAATTCCATATCAGCAAGTCCCATTAATGCAAACAAAACCAAAAGTCCATATGCACTAAATGACTATATTCCTAATATATCAGAGAATGATATGTTAAAACGAATCATATTAATACTATAATACAAATAGATATGTATTTAGGGCCACTAAAACAAATCTGGTGTAATGGGAAAATTTACCATGCAAAAATGGGAAGCCTCAAATTGTGAAAGATTATGTTAACATAGGCTCTCAAACTAACAACGAGGCTGAGCATTTAAATCCTAATCCAAATTCAGCATGAAAATAAAACAAACCTTTAAAATAGAACTGTAATGATGATTTGTTATAGAGTGCACTGAGTAAACCTAACATGCACCAACAACGTTAGAATTTGGCCAAGAAACTGTAGTGTTTCGGAAAATGAAAATATCTAAAACGCATTTAGAGATGTTACAAATTACGTTAAACAAATGTAGCTGTTTTAACCGTTAAAAGACAAAACAAGCATATCTCTAAGTAAATTAAATTCTAGTAAAGCTCCCGGTCAACATTAATTATTTACATTGCAAAGAAATGAACCTGTGATTTAAGTCGATTAACTTGAGAACAGTAAACTTTGAGAAATTAGATGGGCCAATGTGGCCAGAATTTTTTTTTTGCCAGAAAGGTGGCCAGCCAGAACACTGACTGTTTATCTCAGCAGTAAGATCTTCCTACATATTGAAAGGCCAATTTACTGTTGAACTGGTGCGTGTGCAATCATCACCATCATCTCCTATAAACGCTTAAAGAACAGAATAAAAATAAACGGCTTACATTCTTATATCTTCTCCACTAGGCAGCGCCATTTATCTACAAATGAAACACTGCACGGAGAAAGGCCCTACACAAAATGCCACCCAATAGTGTCCAATCCAGGGACCACAATCATTATCAAATGCTGCCATCTACAGGAGAATAACGGCACAGACGAATCGAGGCCTCGCTCACCCAATATTAATTCCAGGCTCGTTCACAAATTCTCTGTTGTCCAATAACAAAAGCCCGCATTGAAACCCTTTCAGAAAATGTGTGAAAACTCCAGGTAGACAACTTAAACAAAAACCTACACAAGGAAAGATCTCCAAAAGCCTAACTTTATAAACGTTAATATTGACAGTGTGCTTCACAGAGCAGCAGGTGGGAGCAACCATTATCCAGTGTCAACGAGTTCCTGTCCTAGTTAAGCTTACTCAAACTTTTAGATCTCACATTTCTTCTGACACATTTTGAAAAACACTTGTCCACAGTCTCCGCCGCCCAACAGTCCAGACAGGCAGTCGTAAATGTGTCACTGAAAGCTTCCCCTTGACCACAGATCAACCACAAGCAAAATATGCTGCATTGTGCATTCCATTTCCCAAAGTAACTAGTGAGCAGGCGAGCCGGTTGGAGAGGGTGATTCTTGTTAGAAAGAGGGTGCTTCTTTATTAGGCTTCTGTACATCTTGTAGGCTGCAGCTAGCTGAAGGAACCGTACCCACAAACAGCTGCAAGTCATCCATCGGATGATGCTCACCGCCGCCTCCCACGAACCTTCAGCCGTCGATTAATGACACGTCGATATGAGACAAATCTATCATATGCCTGAAGGGTTCCAGAAAAAATGTGCCTCTGTGAGTAAAGGCCCCGTCTAGTCTCAGACCTGTTCATGACTATGCATTTCTGGGAAGATGACATGCCCAGAATAGATGGATGACTACCTGAACATTTCACTAGTACTGTGGGTGAATACAAAAAACAGATGTGTGTAAAACAAAAAGAGGTTTATTTACCTGTTGAAGCTGACTTGGAAACTCAAGGCATGCTGGGGATTCATAAATTTGGCAATGGCTTTTCTTTGCTGAGGCAGCATTTTGAACATCTGCAGCAAGATGAGCAGATGAGGGAAAGGCAGACATTTAGAACAAGAACTGCAACTGTCACAAGGAGGTCCTCCCCTCTGGAAGGGTTTTAATGGGGGGAGGCATGTTCGGTTAGATCTGCTTGTCATCACTTTAGCTTCATCAATCAAGCATATAGAGAGGAGTCTCCAAAGCAGAGGCAACCCTGTCCAACATCCTACCATGGCAGGGACGGAGCCAAGTAACACCACCCTCTACCAGGGTCCTGGCATTGTCAACATGCCACCACACATACTCTAGACTCCAGATCGCAATGACATAACAAAATCACATAAGGGCATTACTGCTAGGTCGCTACAAATATAGTTGCTAGATCAAATTTCTGATCTGTTGTTCTGTCCCAAAGCAAATCAGTTAATCCAAATTGCTCACAGGTGTTTTCTATAAATTACAGTGTTCTCAGTCAACTTCCCCGGATAAAAAAGCAATAATAACTATAATTATACAGCCAAAACTGATAGCGAGTATAATAAATGCAAAACAGAAAGCCTTTAATTGAAAACAAAAAACAAGTGTATATTCTAGTCACATCATGAAAATCATCCTGAAGTAAATGTATAATACCACTTTGCATAATTTACTTTAGTGTATTCTACTTACAACTAGGGATGCACCGAATATTCGGCCACCGAAAATTTTCGGCCGAAAATGGCCCAAAAGGGCATTTTCGGTTTTCGGCCGAAACACTTTTATCACCGAAACAATACGGCCGAAATATGTTGTGATCTATTCGGATCCTCTGCACTTCATCGCGACTGTACTTGATCCGCGTTATAAAGACCATTACTTGGATGCAGAAATAAAGCAGCGCGCACAAGAAATGATCCAGGCGGCGATGGATACGGAGAACCCGCGTGGAGACGGAGCAATAGCGCACGGAGCAGTAGGGCACGGAGCAGCAGCGCACGGAGATCAGAGCGCAGAAAAAAAGACTCGTCTCTCTGCACTAGATGAGGGGCATGCACCCTCGTTGTCTGATATGTTCAGTGAAATCCTGCAAGAAAATGCCTCACATGGTTTAGGGGGGGACGCTGGGGACATGTCCCCAACAACATTTTAACATGACTAAATTGTCCCCACTAATATTTTAGCGAACTCCGTTATGAGTTTGTGAAGCGATTTGGGTCAATTCCGACCGCAGCGCCAGGGGGACGGTACTAGAAACGCCGTAATTTGATTGGCTAAAAAACCTAGGGAAGGGGAGTTATCTGACACGCTATAAGTACACAGGAGAGTGACTGAAGACAACGGTAAAGTTACCAGTGCTTTCTGTTAATACATACCCCATATGTTAGAATCTTACAGTCACAATAAACAGTGGAAATGTTTCCTGTGTATATTTTGCTTATGTAATGTGGCCTATTTGGGATATCCCATTAGTAGGGGCGGAGTAGTGGCACCACCAGGGTCGCTACAATATATTGAATCTGACAAACAGCATTACCATCTAAAAGCAACAGGCTATTGTCTCAACTAAACGCAAAAATAATCACATTATTCTCAGTAAAAGTTCACTTGCCGGATGAGGGGGGAGAGATGTCCCCACCGAAGCTGAGACCAAACCTACGCCCTTGGTGCCTCATATCCATAAATGCAATGGTACTAATAATTGGCATAATTTATTTCGGTGTTTCGGTTTTCGGTTTTCGGTCTTGGTTTCCTCTTTTTCGGTTTTCGGTTTCGGCCAAGAATTTTCATTTCGGTGCATCCCTACTTACAACCCAAGGGCACAATATACGGGACAAGGATATGATTCGGTACCCGACAAACGTGGACGTGGAAGACGAAGAGGTCCTACCTGGATGGGTCCAATGGAGTTGAGAAGGTTCCGGAGCTGCGTGTCCGTGGTGGACGTGGAGAGGCCGTCGATGGACACGGTGCAGGGCTGGCTGTCGCTCGACCCCATTGCCCCTCGCTGGTTCTGTCTGATGGGCGTCATGCGTCCTCGCATTGAGTGACCCGCTCCACTTGCCCCTGGTGACCCTCTGCCACGGCTGCGCCCTGGGACAACCACCTGTAACAGGCCGGGAAGGAGATTAAGGGAGGAGGAAGAAAACTACTTGAAGCTCTCGAGTGGGCACGTTGATGAATTAATACCACATCCTGCAGAATGGAGACAAGATGTCAGGCGTCTACCGAGGCCTAGCGATTTACAGCTTCACTGAAAATCCCAGAATGGGATGGGTTTCTTCCTCCCCCATTTCTGCATTTTATAAAACACCTCAGGCGGTGGCAAAGCTTGATTGACTCATCGCATTTCTACATACGGCGTAAACTTCAAAACGCGCCAACTGCTGCCTGTACGCATCTGTTGTGTCTTTATATTAGAGTTAGCGGGTTTTGCTCGTCAGCCACGTCGTAGAGAAGCAGGGAACCTGAAGCACGGAGGAATTAGACAACGAGACTTCACAGCGTCAGCCGAAACCTGCAATGGCAGAGATTGTACTCGCCCCATTGGATGGGTGACAGGCGTCCAGAGAGGACAGGGGAACCCATGTAGCACCAGTGTGGAGCCTCTTGGCATGTCAACATCATGTCATACCACCAGAACAACTGTGATGTTACTGCCAATAAACAGCCAGGGAACACCAGAGGCAAGAAAAACAGCTCAGAGGACATCTCATGTTGAAATTATAAAATTACTGAGAATGGTAGTGTCAAACATAATACAGCTGCTGCTAATTAAAGACAACAATTTGAAATGTAGTAACAACAAAGCATGTCTGGCACTACCTAGAATCTGGATGTTACGTCACGTTACGTAATTAGGTAATATGGCTACTTTCGCAATCAGTGGATATTTTATATTATATTACACGTACTACCAAACACTTATTATACATAGTATTTTGTGGACTTGGGAGAGACAGCGAATAAATCTGAGAACCACCTACCCTATTGCCACCACCTCCTCTGCCCCCTTGCGTGACCAGGCCCTGGATGGGTTGTCCTCCTGGTGGGTTAGCAAGGGTCACCTTCCTGATGGGGCCCTGGCGGAGCTGGGGGGCTGGCTGGGGGGGCGGCTGCTGCTGGATTGGGGTGCTGGCCTCACACTCTCCTCCCTGGTAAGTTATGGACAAGGCACACAATTAACTTCATGTAGTGAACGGTTTATTACCATGAGCATAATAGGGTGCCAATGCAAAGTGCTACATGAGCGGCTCTCCAAGCGCTCTCACAACTTTCTGTTGTATCCCTAAACAAGCTCAACTGAGTCGAGGGCTTAATTGAAAGCTGAAAAATTGTTTCTTATGTGCTAGCTCTGGAATACATGTAAACACATGGAATGAGTTGGGGGGGGGGGACGACCACTGTGCTACACATCAGGAACAGGCCACCACATTTTAGTGTGTTCATCGGTTAGATCCAATAAGTTTGAGCAGAGTGGTTATGGTGCTCAGGCAATATTAAATTGGGACGTTGTGTCACTTCTCTGGAGCGCAGTGCAAGCAGAGTCAAATGCATCAGAGTTTGCAGGATTAGATTGATAGCCTAGTCTGCTTGCATCAGACACAATCACTGGGCTGCCTGGCTTCTTACAAACTGTCTAAAGACAATGTCTTCCTCAGAAACACATTAATTAATTTTCCAACATATTACAGGATTATTTCATATTGATGGCTGAGCAATAATACATTCAATCATTTATTTATTTTTGACCAGGGAGACACATTGAGACAGAGGTCTCATTTTAATGCGTGCCCTGGAAACATCAACTCACAAATACAACAACAATTAAATACCGATACAGACACTGGCAATAATTGTCAGTCAATTAAAACTAACACAATTCTCACTATAAAAATAATTTTCTTAAACTGACCCATGGACACCAAGGCAACCAGATGAAACTCTGATTCGATACTATTCCACAGGTCAGGTGCTTTGAAACAAAAGGCCTAGCAACTCAACTCAGTAGTTACAAACGGTGTCTGGAATACGATCCAACTCTGGGATCTAGTCTTAAAATAAGATAAACTAGGTGTCAACAGTGATGTTAAGTATACCAGAAGCTTGTGGAGTAGTGGTTTCATACACAAATAGAATAATGGAGGGATCTACAAACTTTTAAAGAAGTCCAACCTAATTTATGGTATAAGTGTTGTGTGATGTGTATGGCAACTCTATGAAGTAATAAAACGTATGGCACGATAATAAACAGAGTCAAGCTGCTTCAGAGTAGTAGCAGATGCAGGTTGGTAAATTGTATCCCCATAGTCTAGCACAGGCATTAAAGTTGACTGAACTATTTGTCTCCTGTTCCCTAAGGAAAGCAAGACTTGTTTCTGAAAAAGAAACCCACCTTACACTGAATATTTTAAACAAGCGCATTATTATGTTTCTTAATTGAAAAGTCGCGGTCAATCCAAATCTCATGGTATTTATATGAAGGGACCCGTTCAATTACAGAACCATCCAAACAGAGAAGCTGTAAGTCCGGTGAGGTCATCTGATAAGATTATAAAAACAACATGTATTTGGATTTGCTAGTATTGAGTAAAAAATATGTGTGACCGCGCCAGGAATAAGGGATGCTCCACATTTTAATAGACCAGTTTCCAAAAGATCTGCCCTTATGCCCTTGGCCGGGTTTCCTGAACAATCGGATAAGGTGCTGACAAAATATTCAGATTTTATTTTTCACATTTTGCTTTCTTTGCATCCTAATTTGCATCCCAATTTGAGCTAGAGTCTGTAAATCGAGCTCTGGCCCAGGCAACCTTTTATGTATAGCATCAGCCAACGCCTGTTCATTAAATAGCCTACAATTCCGTCATCAGACAAGTCAAGGTTTAGATCTAGGAATTTGCACGTCCCTCATACAAACATTAGGACAGTGACCACATATATCTAATGAGATCACCCCACTTGCAACATATAAGTTGGGGGAGTATCTATAAAATAAGGTCTATAATGGTGGATTTTTAGGGGTCCTTAAGATAAGACTGTGTAAGCTTTTGAATTAACTGTTTTAGATTCAATTTGACATCAAAATAAAAAAACAGAATCATGACATTCCCAGTCAATGTTGAAATCCCCAGCAATTAAGATTTTAGTGGTGGCAACTGAAGCTATTAGATCAGTGAGTTCAACTAGCAGCAATTTCTTTGCAGAGGGAGGATGGATAACTCCCATGATTATTACACTCAAGTTATTACATAGTTGTAGACTTGGTGTATCGATACAAGTCAGATCCTCCCAAAAGGTAAGCTCACAAACGACTTCAGAGGAAAGGAAACAAGCCACTAAAAACAACACTTCTTTGCTTGTTAGTACATGTAATACAGTAACCAGACACATGTCTATTTATGTAATGGATGGGGGACAACAATTGGTTTGTTGTGAAGGGTCGCACAGAAGCTGTCCTGATACACACATATAGAATCTGGGGTCTTAGCGGATACATACCGTCAAGCATCCACATTCTGTGAATTAGACTTGTTTGTTTGGAATTGTTATTGATCAAGTGTCATTAAGTCATTACATTCAACGCCAGTAGCAACCCAGTAGTAACAGGTCATGTTACTGGGAAGATGACTCTATTAATGATTTCTAAAGTGTATTTCCAATTAAACATAAAGAACCGCTAACATTGTTTTTGAGAAACAAAACCAGAGCAATTAAGTGCTAATCAGGCTGGATATGCAGACACCGCCCTCCCACTCATCAGCAACAATACCGATTGGTTATTAATCAGTCAACAATTGCAAACCAAATGTTTTTGACAGACGTGCACTTAGTTTTGCATTTGAATCTAATTGGACATGTTTCATTACTCATTTGAAACTATTTCAATTTGATATTTGTTATTATGTTAACAAGTTCCATTAAGTGTTCTCTGTTCATATGGTATGGTTGTAATTGCAGTTACTAAAAAACATAAATTAATCAATATTTTCCAATAGCCAATATTTACGTCAAAAGATCGCAATTGGTCATCCTCGAATAATGGGAGCCTCCTATGGAAATCCACTGCTTATTACACCCATCAGTTGCTAAGCTGTATTAGGCACGAGTGACACCCGTTAGAGATGTTAGGCCCTCCCTCTCCACCCTGTGGCTTTTGTGTTGTGCACTATATTGTAGAGACCCTGTCTCTGCCTGACGAAAATTAAATTTCCCCTCCCTTATCTGTGCCTGAGCCGTACAAATCCAAATCCCTCGGAAGTGGCCACTCTTTCTTACAGCGCAGAGCCGCCCTGTTAGAGGGAGATTAATTGCCACGAGTCGATGGCTTCGACGTTTCCACGGCTTGCACACCTGAGACGCGCGTCGGCATAGAGAGACCGCGAGATGGGGGAGAGAGAGCGGGAGATGGGGGGAGAGAGATAGCATTGTCAGGCTGCCGTCGATGACAGCGGAACAATGTGTGCTGGAGGAGGAGGCCTCTGGAGAATCTGCTTTTCAGGATGGCTACGGGCTCTCACTCAGAGATGCAGCACTTCAGATAGCTCGGCACAGCTTTCTATTAACGGGGCCTGACACCTAGTTATCTTCATCGGTAGCAGAACGAGGGAGAGAAAGGGGGTGAGAGATAAAGCCTGCGATCCAGCAGTTACAGCCTCATCCGCTGGGATGAGAGCAAAGCAGCTTACTCAGATACACTATCACATCTCATAAATGCCTCAAAAACGACAGATATGAATGTTTTAACACAAAGCCCTTCCACCATTTCAATCCAACGCTCATTCATAATTAAGGCGGCGCGCAATGGTGACTTCATTATAAAAAAAGTAAACGCAGAGAAGGGAGGATTTCTGAATCTGGAACCAGTCGAGCGATATATAACAGCCTTTCCTGTTTGACACTTAAAAGCTACTGTATACATAACTTCTAGAGGTAATACTGTGATGCCTTTAAAAGACAGACACCAACCTTTCAGAGCTGTGAAACGGTGTCTCCAACACCAAATACAGGTAATGTCAGACAAATGCCAGACATTTCACTTTAATGACTAGTGCCATTCTGTATTGAGAAGGTAAAATGGGTTGGGAAAGCGCCTCATCTTCAATACCAATGCAGACTTCCATTTATTTTTTATTTATGGATCAACCTTGTCACAATGACAGACAGACAGCCTTACCGCAATCCGAATAGGTTACAGAAACATACGGTCCTAAGGACTGAGTGACATTTAAAAGCTTCTGGTTTGGTTGAAATGTCTATCCAGGGAACAATGGCTTGTATCAAACATATTGCAGGACAAATTCCTAGGTATTGGGAAATTCGCAGTTTTCATGTATATTTATCCCTGAATCACTGGTAATTATGAAAGTCTGTTATGTCAGGCCAATATAAAACCCATGAAGCAGGAACTTACCCCTCCTAGAAGCTTGACCACTCTGACTTTCTGTGGCATTTGCGGCCCAGTTTTGTCTCCACTATTGGCTCGTTGCATCACGGTCCTCTTCACCCCGGACTTAGGACCCGGAGCCTGGACCTGACCTAAACCCTGACCCACCACCGGGGCTCCCTGCATTGGCATGTTCCCCTGTGGAGGGGGGCATCCTGGTCTGATAGGGTTAAGCTGGGTAACATAATTCCTCCTCTGCTGCAGCTGCTGCTGCTGTTGTTGTTGTTGCCACTGCGCCGGCTGGGTAGAGTTGGGTCCGGTGTTCTGTCCCTGCTGGCTCCCCTGCCAGCCTGCATTCTGGGCTGGCTGGTCCTTTGTCATCTGCAGCCGCGTCTTCACGTTTTGGCGGGGTGTGGGGGGTGTCTGAGGGGTGCCGTTGTGAGGAAAGGAGCTAGAGCTTTGCTGGGCCTGTTGAGTTTTGGGGGGAAACAGCCTCTGTTGCTGCTGCTGTTGTTGCTGCTGTTGCTGTTGTTGCTGTTGTTGTTGCTGCTGTTGTTGCTGTTGTTGTTGCTGCTGCTGTTGCTCACTCTGGCCAGTGATGCGCTCCAGCAGCTCCTTCTTGCGGACGCCGGCCTGCATCTGCCTCCTCATCTCCTTCCTCTTCAGGATTTCCTCCCGGAGGCGCTTCTGCTCCTCAATCTTCAGGCGGTACTGGCGGGTCTCCTCGTCTTCGCCGGGATCCTAAAAAAATGCAGACAAAGTGTTAGAATAATTACAGATGCATCAGACTCTCCATGTGCTATTAACAGGTTGCAACAACCATAGCGCACACTGCACTAGAGCTCAAAATAGCCTTCCCCTTCAAGTGCACTAGGGTTGCGATGCCGTCTTAGTGCCTTTGAAAACGTCTAAGATGGCTGTGACATTCCCATAGTAATGGAAAGCGATACCCCAGAGGAATAAACGTAGACAATATTGACCCTATACTCAATACACTCTTCGGTGAGGAGTCATTTATACCCTCCTGATTAAACCATTAATAAATAATAACAATCTCCCTAATCCACCCGGCAGATTGCGGCGGGATTAGTGGGCCAATAATCTCAGGTTACTGAATATACCAGCTACAATCTCAATAATAGAATATTCGATTAGTGGGCCTATAATCTCAGGGATTAGTGGGCCTATAATCTCAGGTTACTGAATATACCAGCTACAATCTCAATAATAGAATATTCGATTAGTGGGCCTATAATCTCAGGTTACTGGGCCTAAATAGGTTACTGAATATACCAGCTACAATCTCAATAATAGAATATTCGATTAGTGGGCCTATAATCTCAGGGATTAGTGGGCCTATAATCTCAGGTTACTGAATATACCAGCTACAATCTCCATCGAAAAAACAATAATAGAACATTCTTAAATCACGGGGGCACCTTACGTGTTTGATTTGTAGCATATGAAATTATGAAATAAAAGGTGAAATTATACTTCAAGGACCTTTTCTAAAAAGAAAATCAGGCAGGACTGTACAGCAGGAGAGTATGGCAGGACCATACGTGTAGTGTAATTCACCTGGGTTGCTGTAGAATCCCTGCGAACCACCTCTCTTTCAGGTGGGCCGGGGGGCACTGCAGTCACAGCCTTGTTGGCAGCAGTGGGCTGGGCTCTCCCTCTGCCTCCTGGCGTTACTGTCCGAGCGTTCGATCCCGGTCGCACTCCGGCCTGAGTTGCCCGGGCAACAGGCTTGACATTGGGCATCAAGGCGGGACGAACGCTGTTGGTGTTCTGGTTTCCAGGAGCCACGGGGAGCTCCCGTAAGTTGCTGTTACGCTGGGGGAGGACTTTAGAGACAGGGAGGGTCTGTAGGAAGGTAGGAGGGGTCATGGTTATCGCTTGGCTTTAAATTACAATAATGCTACAATATTTCTGCTTTTCAAACCTGGGAACCTTTAGCAGTGTATAGGATGTTCAGTATTCCAGCACTGGCACATTCAACCTAGAAAATAATTATTATTTGTCTAAATTGATCTTCCAAGCTATGTGAAAGCTAAGGACAGGTCACAAACAAAAGTTTGAGAACAATTGTTGTAAATGTAAAACCGTTATAAACCAACACTGGCGTGATATGCAAAGCCTACGCAGTGACTTAAGCAGAACTCGTCAATCTTTTTAAATGATTTGCGACATGCCATAAACAGAAATGATCCCTCTGTGGCTAATTGTGAGCCACAATCATTTCCCAGTTGTAAAATAAAAAAAGTGATTAAAGCAAAAAAGGCTGAGCACTCACCATCCTCGGCCTGATGGGGGCGTTGCGCTGCTGCATGTTCTGGGGGCGGAGCCCGCCGGGGTACATCGTTCTGGGGCTGCCATGCTGCTGCTGGTGGAAGGGGGGCTGGCCCTGGCCCCCTTGGTGGTGCATCATGGGGCCTTGGCGCTGCTCATTGGGGTGGAGCTGGTGCTGCTGGTGGTGGTGGTGGTGGGGGGGCAGCTGAGACAGGTCTTGTCTGTGGTGTTGCTGCTGTTGTTGATGGGACAGAGGTAAGTCGTGATGCTGGAGCTGAGAGAGAGAAGGCCCGGGCTGTATTAAACCCTAGGGTTCATTTCAACACAAAAAAAACAATGTGGGCAGAATGAGTCACTGGACAATATGGGCCATTTTGATCTACAACACAGTTTACAACACAATGTATTTTTTTAAGTTCTGCCACCGTTCAGTGTTCTCGTATGGAGCCCAAGCTTCAATCTGTTTTTCAAGAAACTGTTACAAGCATATCATTAACCTCCAATTGGTGTCCTGAAATAGCCGTGAACATTTTTAGAAAATGAAACATACACCAGAGGGCGGTGTTGTCTGTGCCTCAACCCTCACACTAACAGGAGGAAGCTCTGAAATAGGCACTGTATACGACCGCTAAATACTGCAGAAATATTCCACAAGCCACTTATGATTATTACTAAGGACTTCTAATCTTTTAATTACTGACAAACTAGTCAAAGATCACAATTTACAACGAAAAATGTTTCCCGAAAGGCACTGACCGCAAGAAAGCTAAAAAATATAACAATAAAAAGAACATGCTTTAGCGCACAAACTTAGCTTAGCCCGCCCCCCCATGCACCTTAATTGGTTGTAGATTCACTTACTCTCATGCGTACCTGCATCCCAAACTGGAGAGGTTGAGGGGGGAATGGCCCGGGGGGGCCCTGCTGCTGGGGGAAGCCGGGCTGCCGGTGGCCCATGAAGGGCCTGGTGTTTGGGGGTCCTCCGTGTCCAGTCAGGCTGGTGATCCCCTGGAGGTGGCCCTGGGGAGACAGGTTGGGCCGGGGGAGATCTCTCTGGAATAGGCCAAGCTGGACCCCTGAACCTTGACCTGGTGGGTTGAACACTCCTGGGCCCGGCTGGTTAAAAGCCATGTGGCCTGGTCCGGGGTGGGTATTACTGTTCATGAGCGAGCCAGGGTTCTGGTGGTCAAACATGTGCTGCTGCTGCTGTTGCCCGGGGAAACGGCCAGGCTCTACAGGAACAGAAGATGGGGGAAGAGGGAACAGAGACGTCAAGCTGTTTGTCGCCCCACTGCGTTTTTACACTTCTTTTGGATACATCAGCCGCATACATTAACCCCGGGTGAAGAGGCACATACAGGCCTGCGTCTCTATCAGCGAAGAGACTGCCGAATCCATATACCAATAGATATTTATTCCACATAAGCATGGGGGTGGAAAGAGGAGACGAGCAAGATCCAATTTGAGCAACCTTTTGGTTACTGGACAGACGATGTAAGAACTATGCTACTTGCCACTTCCAATAAATACACTCGCAGGGGTTAACGGCAATGGCGATAGTTGGGTAAAAAGAGAAGGATTAACCTCCTACAATGTAGAGCCAAAAACGTGGGAAAGCGCGGGGCTGAGCGATGAGGGCGCGGGGCTGAGCAATGAGGGCGCGGGGCTGAGCGATGAGGGCGCGGGGCTGAGCGATGAGGGCGGGGGCTGAGCGATGAGGGCGGGGGCTGAGCGATGAGGGCGGGGGCTGAGCGATGAGGGCGCGGGGCTGAGCGATGAGGGCGCGGGGCTGAGCGATGAGGGCGCGGGGCTGAGCGATGAGGGCGCGGGGCTGAGCGATGAGGGCGCGGGGCTGAGCGATGAGGGCGCGGGGCTGAGCGATGAGGGCGGGGGCTGAGCGATGAGGGCGCGGGGCTAAACGATGAGGGCGCGGGGCTAAACGATGAGGGCGCGGGGCTAGTGGTAAGGAACAAGGCTAAATTGTGAGGGGCTAAATGAGAAGGGTGCGGGGCTAAATGATGAGGGCGGGGCTAAACGATGAGGGTGCTCATTTTGCCGGCTGTGCTCTTACCCCCGATGAAGAAGGGCTCTCTGTCCTGGGGTGCGGGGGGAGGCTGGCTCCTCCAGGACTCCATGTGAGGCGGGGGCCTCTGGGGGGGCTGGCCAAAATTACCAGGCATGTGCTGCTGCTGGAAGTCTCCTGGTCCCTGTAAGGCGGAGGAGAGGTGCACACACACACATTCAGTTCCACACAGGAAACCAATACAATCCCAATACTAATTAAGGCAAAATATTAGGGGCAATTTGGTTAAAAATATAACACTGAATGGAGATGACCAAGTGTATTCTTATTAGGCCCAATGTTGACTTGGGGAAAATGTGTCATATAAAGAAAAAACACTGCAATAACTGTCAATTGTTCTAATTCACTACAACAACCCTTTGAATCCGAACGTAGGAACGCCGAGAACGTAGGGCCGAGAACGTAGGGCCTTGAGAACGTAGGCCTTGAGAACGTAGGCCTTGACAACGTAGGCCTTGACAACGTAGGCCTTGACAACGTAGGCCTTGACAACGTAGGCCTTGACAACAACGTAGGCCTTGACAACAACGTAGGCCTTGACAACAACGTAGGCCTTGACAACAACGTAGGCCTTGACAACAACGTAGGCCTTGACAACAACGTAGGCCTTGACAACAACGTAGGCCTTGACAACAACGTAGGCCTGACAACAACGACAACAACGTAGGCCTTGACAACAACGTAGGCCTTGACAACAACGTAGGCCTTGACAACAACGTAGGCCTTGACAACAACGTAGGCCTTGACAACAACGTAGGCCTTGACAACAACGTAGGCCTTGACAACAACGTAGGCCTTGACAACAACGTAGGCCTTGACAACAACGTAGGCCTTGACAACAACGTAGGCCTTGACAACAACGTAGGCCTTGACAACAACGTAGGCCTTGACAACAACGTAGGCCTTGACAACAACGTAGGCCTTGACAACAACGTAGGCCTTGACAACAACGTAGGCCTTGACAACAACGTAGGCCTTGACAACAACGTAGGCCTTGACAACAACGTAGGCCTTGACAACAACGTAGGCCTTGACAACAACGTAGGCCTTGACAACAACGTAGGCCTTGACAACAACGTAGGCCTTGACAACAACGTAGGCCTTGACAACAACGTAGGCCTTGACAACAACGTAGGCCTTGACAACAACGTAGGCCTTGACAACAACGTAGGCCTTGACAACAACGTAGGCCTTGACAACAACGTAGGCCTTGACAACAACGTAGGCCTTGACAACAACGTAGGCCTTGACAACAACGTAGGCCTTGACAACAACGTAGGCCTTGACAACAACGTAGGCCTTGACAACAACGTAGGCCTTGACAACAACGTAGGCCTTGACAACAACGTAGGCCTTGACAACAACGTAGGCCTTGACAACAACGTAGGCCTTGACAACAACGTAGGCCTTGACAACAACGTAGGCCTTGACAACAACGTAGGCCTTGACAACAACGTAGGCCTTGACAACAACGTAGGCCTTGACAACAACGTAGGCCTTGACAACAACGTAGGCCTTGACAACAACGTAGGCCTTGACAACAACGTAGGCCTTGACAACAACGTAGGCCTTGACAACAACGTAGGCCTTGACAACAACGTAGGCCTTGACAACAACGTAGGCCTTGACAACAACGTAGGCCTTGACAACAACGTAGGCCTTGACAACAACGTAGGCCTTGACAACAACGTAGGCCTTGACAACAACGTAGGCCTTGACAACAACGTAGGCCTTGACAACAACGTAGGCCTTGACAACAACGTAGGCCTTGACAACAACGTAGGCCTTGACAACAACGTAGGCCTTGACAACAACGTAGGCCTTGACAACAACGTAGGCCTTGACAACAACGTAGGCCTTGACCTTGACAACAACGTAGGCCTTGACAACAACGTAGGCCTTGACAACAACGTAGGCCTTGACAACAACGTAGGCCTTGACAACAACGTAGGCCTTGACAACAACGTAGGCCTTGACAACAACGTAGGCCTTGACAACAACGTAGGCCTTGACAACAACGTAGGCCTTGACAACAACGTAGGCCTTGACAACAACGTAGGCCTTGACAACGTAGGCCTTGAGAACGTAGGCCTTGAGAACGTAGGCCTTGAGAACGTAGGCCTTGAGAACGTAGGCCTTGAGAACGTAGGCCTTGAGAACGTAGGCCTTGAGAACGTAGGCCTTGAGAACGTAGGCCTTGAGAACGTAGGCCTTGAGAACGTAGGCCTTGAGAACGTAGGCCTTGAGAACGTAGGCCTTGAGAACGTAGGCCTTGAGAACGTAGGCCTTGAGAACGTAGGCCCGAGAACGTAGTTTGAAAACTCTTGTGTTACTGGGACAAAGACAACTGTGCGTTTTGGACTGGGCTAGAGCAATGCTAATTTCTTTGTTTTGTCCAACCCAGGATGTACAATAGCTTTCGGCTTTCAGTGGATCCCCCCACGCTCCGTGCCGGTCTAGTCTACCTCCAAGGAAAGGGGGCAGATAACGATCTCCTAATCCCTCTTTGGAATAAGAATCCCCCCTGCATGGCCAGTCCCTCTTAAACATATGTCCCTGTTGAAAAATTAACCTTCAACTCCACACGTGGCACTTTCATAAACGTGATTAGAGCTCCCCCTCCTCACCCCTTTGTAAATTACTTAAGATGCTATCTGGGCATAATCCACCTTAATTCACTGGTATACTGACGCCATTTAGAGAAGGATAGAGGGGGGGGTTTGGAATGACGAAAGGGCGAGAGTCGCAAAAGTTGCTTAACAGAAAGTTAATCAACCAGGCTTAACGAAGCAGAGGACGA